>LTAE01009141.1:4651-19149 GCA_001647135.1 Pontederia paniculata
GTCACCATCTCGTGGAGGTCTATCTTCCTCTTCTTTGATAGGATGTCTTTTACGAATTTGGAGTAGGACGACATTTGTTGAATGGCCTCGACAAATGGGATGTTGATGTGAAGCTTCTTTAGTACCTCTATGAACTTAGCGAACTGTTAGTCACTTTGGGTTTTCATTAGCCTTTGAGGGAAAGGCATGAATCTCAGGTCGACTGAAGTTTCAGAGGTAGGGGTCTTGTTTTAGAGATAGGGGGCTTCCTTTGGAGCTATCCTTTGGAGGTTCAGCCGAATGGGAGCTAGGATCTGGATTATCTTTGAGGATTTGTTTCAGTTGAGAATTCGCCTTGAGGTTCGCTTCTGGCTCATCTCTCAGCTCAGCATCTCTGGGGCTTGTTTTAGTTATTTTAGGCAGGGCTTCCTTCATTGTGGGTTCTTCTAGCTGCTTCCCACATCTGAGGGAAAAAGCTTGAAATTGTTCTCGAGGGTTGATCTCAGGTTGCCTTGGAAATGTTCCTGGAGGTCTTCTAGCTGAGCTCGCTTGTTGCGCAATTTTATATTCTAGGATCTTATTATGGGCATCAAGCCCATCAATCTTGGTGGACATTTTCTCAAGGCTTCATTTTGTTGTTTCATTGCTTCGCTTTGTTTCTTGATTGCTTCGTCTTGTTGCCTCATTACTTCGCTTTGTTTCTTGATTGCTTCATCTTTTTGCCTCATTGCTTCGCCTTGTTGCCTGAGGAAACCTTCCATCATTGTTTCAAGGCTTGACTTTGCTTGAGGTGGGGGTAAAGCTAGATAGGGAGAGGGCGCAAGTAAGGTCTGTTGTTGCTAGTTGTTCTAAGGTGGGTATTGGTTCGGTTTGAAGTTTTGAACTGGAGGCCTTTGGAAATTTTGGCTCTTATATGACGGTTGGGATGGGATCTGATCCAAGGTGGACTTGATTTTGATATTGTCTCGTGGCTAGGTTTTGGCTACATTGTGTCGTGGCATTCACTTGTTCATTTTAGGGCACTTGAGCATTGTAGTTGATGACTTGACATTGGATGACTACATGTACAATCATCCAGTATTGCTCACACCAAATAAAAGGTGGAGTAGACTGGTTCGGAGTTGCTTCTGCTGCATAGATCTTGGAGCTTGAGGAGGTGGGGTTGACCTTCTTGTCTAGAGTCTTCTGGAATAGGTTAACGAGGCCTTCTATTTGAGAAGATAGTTTTATCTATCTTGGCAGGATTGGCGGGAAGCACTTTGTTGTTCGAGTCTCTTTCTATTAACCCGATCTTCAGGACCACTCTCGGTGGGTTTTGATCACCCTCTCGATTAGCTGGTTGGCTTCATCTGTATTCTGAAGCATAAACCTTCCCCCAGCTGCGGAGTCGAGGGTAGACTTACTCTCGGGTGTAAGCCCACCGTAGAAGGTCTGGATCGTCATCCATTTGTGGAACCCATGGTGAGGGCACTATTTCAGTAGTTTCTTGAACCTCTCCCAAACTTCCTATATAGACTCATTATACCATTGGATGAATGAGGTGATCTGGTTCCTCATTTGCACGATTTTCCTGGGGGGTAGAGTCTGGTCATAAAGGCTGAGATGAGCTCATCCCATGTGCTTACTGCATCCTCCTCTAATGAGCATAGCCAGTCATTGGCCCTATCCCAAAGAGAAAATGGGAACAGATGAAGTCTGACTGCATCGTCGATGAGTTCATCACATTTGAAGGTGTCACAGATCTCGATGAAGTTGATTAGGTGTTGATTAGGATCTTCTGGGCAAGCCCACCGAACTGGTTATGCCCCAGGTAACCCAATATGGTTGGGTTCAGCTGGAACTTATTGGCGTTCACCTCTGGCGTTGTTATTTCGGACTTCAGGCCTATAGCTGTAGTTCTGCAGAATTCTTCAAGCGCTGGGTTGCATCAGGATTGGCTGCAAAGCGTGGGTTGACTTGATTAGCTTGGCCCCCTGCTTGATTAAGTTGACCCGCATTTGGATCAGGTTTGGCCATCTCGATGTTGTTTTCTAAGGCTCGGGCTTGGAGTTTTCGAAGTCTTTTCTCTCGCCTTCTTCTCCTGAAATTTCGTTCAATCTCAGAGTCGAACTCGATGATTCCTTCTTTTTTAGGATTAGCTCTTAGCATGCACTTCTCAAGCAGAGGCTAGGGTAAGGCAACAGACCAAAGGACAAAATAAAATAAAAGAAAAAGTGAAACAAAGAAATCTAAAAATTATAAATAAGGTGTGAAATATAAACAATGCGAAATAAGACTTGAAATCAAAATAGTAGGGTTAAAGGCGCGAAAAATCAAAAGTATTCCCGGAAACGGCGCCAAACACTTGATGCGAAGTGTGACGTACGATAGAGAATAACCACAGGTTAGGACGTAAAGACAGGGTCAAGCTTCTTGTAAAGGATTGTCTTTATTTCAATTTTTTAATGTTTTTAAACCTAGCACACTCCTATCACCGCAAGTGTATGGCAATCGTCGAGTACTTCAGGTATCGATCCACAGGGAAACTTTATTTTCACGCTTCTGCTTCCACTTTTCCTTAGTCAAGCTATCACAGTTGGGGCTTGACACTAGAGGTCCACGCCCATCCAGAATAGGTGAGGGGTAATCAATTGAGAATAGAAATAAGTTTTTGAGTTTTTAAAAATAGAAATTACAAAAATTAAAGAAAGATAATTCCAATGATGGGAGGACACCAAAACCTTGGGTTCACATTTGAATCTCATCCATCAGCACTTTGACGTGAAAATATAAAAAGTCATATAGGCCCTTACACCACGGGTCAAGGCAACCCCGCTCTCGCGGTGATTTCTCGACCTTTCACCTTCCCACTCTCGATGGAGACTCAAGGCTTGACCAAATGTAATCTGGCCATAGTCACACACTCTCTCTCTCTCTCTCTCTCTCTAAGAGGAGAGCTCACCATCTTAAATCTTGATAAAAGATTATAAATCTTGACACCCAAGTTCTAGAGGGGTACCGCCTCTCAACGTGCACTGACCTCTTTTCCAAGGGGGACCTAAAGGTTCAGCTAGAGAGTGTCTCAGGTCGGAGCATCACCCTGCTCTCGCAGCGATAACCTGATCAGTAACTCCTACTCTCGTGGCATATGTTCATGTGGCCGACTAAGAGAAATGTTCCCCAAATTACCTATCAAGCCTTTCTTAAGGTCAAGATAACTCAGTTCCCCTATTTATCTAAATCTTAAGTCAAATTCAAGATTGAGGCTACTCGCTCTGGGTCAAGCTCCAGAGGTAAGGGCAAACTCTCACCTATCCCCTAACTCAGAAGACATAATCTGGACTAAGGTTCCCCCAAACTTCATCACTAACCTCTCAGCTTATTGTGTGAAGGTGGCAACACTATAAGATCCTTACGGACAGTGCACACTTGGGAAGAACCAAACGAATAACAAGAAAACACAACACAAAACATTCAATCACAAATCATCACGCGAGATTCAAGTAGACGATATAGAAGATGAAGCTTAAAACATTTAAGAGCAAATAGATAGAATCATATGTTTCCCCAGGATTTTGGTGATAAAAGTATAGGTGGACATCCTAGGTTAGCAGTTACAAAAATAGAATAGAGTTCCGCCAACATCCTTGTCGGAAAATAAACTAAGCACAAAATGATAGAACTTTGACGTTCGTCCTCCCTTCGCGCATGTTGTCTTCTTCTTCCTTATATTCTCCCAAAATGATAGTCATTTGTGTCGTCCTCAGAACCCCTCTATTAATTTCCCAAAATTTGGAGGTCAAAGGAATTTGAAACTCACAGAATATCCAAAATCTCAGTCAGGTGAGGGGTAATCTCCGCATATCCGGGGATAACCTCCACAAAATCCGGGGGCAGTTATGGAAATTACTCTGGTTCCTTAGCTGCAACAAAAAAGAAGGATTTTCAAATTTCAAATGTTCAAATCGCATAAATCATGGAAGTCAGTTAAAATTCTCTTTAAATTAGTTCAGAATATCAAAATCCAAATATAGTAATGCTGAATATTCAAAATGCGGAAAAATAGAAATAAATCAGCAGATAATGTTTATAAAAATGAAGCTCGGGGCAAGCTTTTTGGAGGTTGGGTCAAGCTATTTAGATATACTCTTTCCTGTCATCAATATATTTAAGAGTTTGTCTCCTCATTCTCATACATTAATTTGAGTAGGAGTGCTTCAACGCTAACTAATGAACTAGAGAGTTCACTTCAAAAGAACACTAGAAAAAACATTCTACGTCGATGATTTTGTATCGAAAGGCTTCATGAACCTTATATAGTATGTTAAGAAGAAGAACTTAAGCCTAGGTCATCCATTGATGCTCTATTATCTCATGAAAATTGATTAAGACAATGGAAAAAGAGTTTTGATCACTAAAGAGAAATCAATTATGGGACTTGATTGATCTCTCTTTGGATGAAAGGCAATTGGGAATAAGTGAATTCTTAAAATAAAATAAGGAGCGGATTGATCTATTAAAAGGTACGAAGCTCGTCTAGTGGCAAAAGATTTTACCAACAAGAGGGTGTTGATTATGAATAAATTTTCACACTAATCACACTAGTTATAAGGTTCATTTTGATTCGCCTAATTCTAGCTATAACCATACATATAGATTTAGAATTAAATCAAATGAATGTAAAGATTGTATTTCCCAATGGAGAACTAAATAAAGAAATTTATATGTTATTTACAAGAAACTTTCATCGTAAATGATGAAGAACACAAAATTGTAGTTAGTGTCAACTCATATATAGACTCAAACAATCATTTAGATAATGGTATATTAGATTTCATCAATAAATTATTTTGTATAATTTTGGCATGATTGACTAAAACCATTATTTGTATGTTTAGATGTCTGATGATAACTTTATTATAATTGTGTATGTCGATGACATCTTGTTAGCTAGAAGTATCTAATGGTATATTAAATTTTATCAATCAGTCACTTCATATGGTTTTGACATGATCAATGAAGACCATTATGTATAGATCTGCAAGATTAATAATAAATTTGTCATCATAATATTGTATGTCGATGACATCTTTCTAGGTGGAAATTACAAGGAATTCTTAGTCACCATTAAGAAATGAGTCTACATACGAGGTGTGAAAATCTAACGAGATCATTACAAGAGATCTCTTATTTTGTCACAGGAATCATACATCAATAAGGTCATACAACGATGTCATTTAGATAGTTATAAAATCGAGTAATTTTCGTGTATAGTCCCTCAACTTTGCTCATATCCTACTTTGGTCCCCGAATTTTAGTTTGTAATAAATTGGTCCCTTAACTTTGCAACTTGCTCGTCGAAAGTCCATTCACCTACGATTGCAGGTTTTTTCGATTATCACTCCACGTGGTAAAGCCAAGTAAGTAAAAAATAAAAAATAAGAATATTGACGTAGAGTTTAAATATTTTTTGAATAGTCCCTTAACTTTACTCGGTTCCCATTTTGGTCCCCTAACTTTAAATTATAACCAAACAGTCATAATACGTTCACCGAAGGTCCCTTTTTATCAAATTTGGTTTATCATTTTTTTATCCACATGCGACTATTTTAGTGTGTAGGTTGTTGTATGTATATGTGAGAATAACATGAACATATAGAATATTTTAATTTTCACCTCATGCAAAAGTAAATAATTTTTATAAATTTCATCAGAAAAGGAAGGTCAACAACCATCAGAGTTTGGGAGGAAGATGCATGTACTGGTGAAATTTGATGCGGTCGTTATCCATTTTTTGAATAAAAATTATAAAAATCACTCTTGTAGGAGATGAAAAGTAATAATATTTATCGTGTTGACGTATTCTCACGAATACATATAATATGTAGATGTAAGAAATATTAATTTTCATATTCTCTACATATTACAAAATACGTCAACACGATAAATATTGTTACTTTTCATCTCCTAGAAGAGTGGTTTTTATAATTTTTATTCAAAAGATGGATATCGACCGCCATCAAATTTCACCAGTACGTGCATCTTCCTCCCAAACTCTGATGGCTGTTGACCTTCCTTTTTTGATGAAATTTATAAAAATTATTTACTTTTGCATGAGATAAAACTAAAATATTCTATATGTTCATGTTATTCTCACATATACATACAACAACCTACACACCAGAAATATTAATGTTCGCATTCTCACGTGGACAAAAAAAGATAAACCAAATTTGATAAAAAAGAAACCTTCGGTGAACGTATTATAAAATTGAGGGACCATTTAGTTACAAACTAAAATTAGGGAACCGTTTGGTTATAATTTAAAGTTAGGGGACCAAAATAGGAACCGAGTAAAGTTAAGGGACTATTCAAAAAATATTTAAACTCTACATCAATATTTTTATTTATTATTTTTTACTTACTTGGTTTTACCACGTGGAGTGATAACCGGAAAAACTTGTTATCGTAGGTGAATGGACTTTCGACGAGAAAGTTACAAAGTTAAGGGACCAATTTGTTACAAATTAAAATTCGGGGACCAAAGTGGGATATGAGCAAAGTTGAGGGACTATAAAATCATTGATACTCTAGTTATTGGAGGCGAATCTTTAAGTCTCAATATGTGCATAAAACTCATGTTTCGTTTGGCAACTAGAACCCAGCCATGTTTTAGCCAGATTTTACTCGGTTCTGCTAAACGATGTGACGTTTTGAAAGAACTGGGGCCAGAACGAAGATTAGAATCTTACTACAACAACATATAGTGCTATTGTTGCAGCTTTTTTTTAATGCCGACAACTTTTTTTGTCTCTCTTTTTTTCTTTACTCAACTTTTAATGTTAAATAAAAAGTTCTAATTTTATGCTAACTTAATAATATAATTATAAAATTATTAATTATCCTATTATATTTTTTAACAAGTATTTTTAGTTTTTTATGATAATATTTTATTAATTACATGTGAGATTAAAATAATTTTCATAAATTATTTATACATTATTCATGAGAATAATTTTATAGTATTTAATTTTTTTGTAAGGAAATATTTTATTACCTTATATTTAATTTATAATACAAATTATTTATTAGTATACTTTTCTTAAAAAGAATTATGAAACTATTGTTATTAAATATTAATTCATGAGATAAATTAATTTTATATTATTTATTAATAACTTTAATATTTTTTTATAAAAAATTATGAAAATACTAATTCATGAGATTAATTTTGTATTACTTACTATTTTTTAAATCAACTAAGTTTTATCTTTATCAAAATATATTTTGTATTTTTACTCTCACTTTTATCCAAAACACCCATTAGAACTTATCTATGATCATTATATTTTAGTTAATCCAAATATGATTAAAATTAATCTATCAAATTAAATTATTTATTGGAACCAAAGAACCCGAGGTTCTTCTTTCCAATCGGCGTCATGAGGAACAAAAAAATGTCTTGTGTTCTCTATGGGAGTGCAGTCAACAATTTGATGTTAGTTATGTTGTGTACCCAACTAAACATATGCTACTCGTAAGTCTAATGAGTCGATATCGAGCAAATTCAGGATGTCAATTATAAAACACATTGAAAAGAACTGTGAGATATGTCAAGTGCACTGCTAACTTTGTTTTATGTTATCACGAAGGAAGCTTGTGAATTTTTGTATACATAGACATTGATTGAGCAAGCGACGTTGATGAGCGAATGTCCACCTTTTTCCCTTTAGCAATGGTGCTATCACATTGAGTAGCAAGAAGTAGGATTGTATATCATTGTCCAATTTGAAAGTAGAGTCATAGCATTTTAATTGCAGTGCAAAAGGCTCTTTGGCTAACGATTGTCTTCAACAAATGTGCTTCATAGATAATGCAATGAAGAAAATGATCATATTCTATTACAATCAAGTTGTCATTGATTATGTAAAAGATAAAAAATACCATTACAAAGAAAAATATATCGATAATAAGTACAAATTTGTATGAGATGAAAAATTAGAGGAGATATCAATTAAAGTACATATTCATGCATTAAATGCACTAGGATTGCATAAGATATAATAAAAAAAGTATTCAAACTCTTTTGATTAATATTTTTTCTCATGAATTATCTTTTGATAGGTCCTTATTATGTATGTATAGTATGTCGATCAAGCATGAGCTTACTCACTCACACAAGTAAACTCCTTCGACTCTTAGGAGAATATGAGGAAATGATTTAGATATTTCTTATGTAAAAACTGCCTAAAATCGCCTTAATATGTTTGAAATGGAATATATATGAGTTTCAGTAACTATATGTAGCCTAATAATGAGTATCTAGAAAAGAGATCTCAACATGATGCTAGAGAAGGGTGAATAATTATAGGAATTAAGTCATACGCGAAAGGTGGCGACTATAAGTTTGTGCAGTGTACATTTTATAGAGCTTAGGCGTGCACTCTTTTAGTGTGAGTCTTCACACAGTAATTGTGTTTCCAAACCAAGTATGCTAAATGAACTATAAGACATGATTAATCAATTCATTCGTCTTCATCTTAGTGTGAGCCTCTATTGGCTTATTAGTCTATGTATGCCCTTAGACTCTTGATTGTGCTTCAAGATAATGGATTAGTGTTTGCTACTTTAGTGGAATATTTAAAGACCAAAGTAAATGGTCCATCAAGACATGTTGAGAGAGCAATAATTTATGATTGAGAATCATGAGGGCAAGATAAAGATCTATTATCAATTGCATAAACATTTTGTATACAATTAGCCGCCATTTTATTATTGTGAAGTATGAATAATTTTGCATACGAAATTGATTACCTCGGAGTTAGACACATGGTATTTGGACTATGAATAAGATTAATATGAAGTACGAGTACATAATGAGCAACTATATAAGTCATGATCTTAGCTAAGATGTCTATAGAGCAATTATATGAATCATAATACCTGCTTACAGATAGTTTGAGTGACTATATTTTCGTATATGTCATAGTTTATTGATAGAGTGCAATGTTTTCCCTAGTATGTCTTGGTAAGCTCTCAAGTTAGTCAAGTAGTTGCATATCCCTAATAGGTCACGATAATCGGATCTTATATTTGTGTTGTGCTTGTGCTCGTTGGTTGCACGGCTCATTTTCCATACTATTGATATAAAAGGACGCCATGTGGGCTAGTACATTGTGCACGACCCAATGGGGTCGTGCATTGGTTCATAGGTTAGCATGGCTATGAGAGGTACTTGAGCTCTCATGTTTGTTGACATTCATGAAAGGACATAAATGTCCCTTTAGATTGAAGCTTGCAGGACACTCATGCTATCCACACAACATTTCATGTAACATGGGCATGTGTAAAGGTAACAAACTTTTCTTCTCCCATGAGTTGTCAACCTCATTATAAAGGACTAGATGATAAGGCTTTAGGCATATGTAAAGGTCACAAACTTTACTCTATTCAAGGCACTTGATCTATGAAGTTGTGTTCTAAGTCCTTGTGATTTAGTTCACAATGATGAGAATAGACCGACACTCTATCAAATATTTATTGAAAAGTCTCTCAGCTTTGATCTTCACTTCGCTACAATTAGGTACTCCGTGAACATTATATTATTAGAATATATTTATTATAATTATGACAAACATTAATATTGGTGTATTATTTTTATTTATTCTCTAACTAACATATTTATACTCCAATTTTTTTTTCTCTTTTCATTATTCATCATTGTATGATTCATAATGTGACTTATATTAAATATTATTCACAAATAACTATATCATCGGTGTTTTCCCAGCTCCATAAACAAAATGAATTAACTAAATGTTATGCGAAAAAAATTTGGAAATATGACTATCATTAGAATTTTAAAGCGAAACTTTTATTTTGATTAATTTATCTTAAATGAAAGAATAAATACATTTTTCACCTAAGTTCACTATTATAGATAAAAAAGTAGATGTAGGAAACAAAATATATGGGAATGATACTGATGTGATGTGCCAATTTATGCATCATATTTTTATTGGAAGTGCAAACAAAATTGTGATACTAAATATGTAGATATATGAACAAAGTAGTGATGAGGTTGGGAAATATTGTATTAGACAATATCTACTTTAAAACATTAGATAAAATATCAATCACAAGTGTACGACTTCTATTATGGTGCTAGGATGTCAAATTCACAATGAGGCAAAAGTAATTAAAGGACAAATCACTTCAATCGAGCTAAACGATTAAACTCAAGAAACTAAAAAGATCATAAATTGACAAGAAATTATAAAGTGAACTGTTGAACTATAGGGTCTCTAGGATTAATATAATAGAATTCAGAAGTGCAAAATAGAAACTAAAAAATAGAAAGAAAATCCAATCAATTATAAAGATTTATATCTAGTCTCAATTGTAGAAATTCTTAGATGAACAAATCTAAAAAGAATAAAAAAATATTATTTATGCATCAATTTATTAACGCTAAACAATCCTACTAAAATATATCATAAATCAAACTACTTTCGCAATGTCAATTTTCGATATTCAATTTACAAACACAGAGAGAAATCAACAATATCCAAAGAGTAAGCACGAGAGAAATCTTGCACAAAAATTCAAAGAGTAAAACAAGAAATGAAATGCTGTACTACTGAACTAAAGATTAAATCCAATCTAAGCAATCCCAAATTTTGACTAACTTTAGACTAAGAAATTAGAATAGATTCATTGCAAACACCGAGCACAAATCTTGTTTATCATTGCAGAAAAAATAATAGAAAATTTCCAACAATAACTCATCAACAATATCCAACAAAGTTTGGGCCTTCCAAACTCTCGTAAGGTTTTTTTCGTCCTTTTTATCTCATTTCTCTTTTTTTATTAAAAAATAGGAGTTGAGATAATTTGATGTACAAATAATGTTAGTTTATTAGTTGTACTATAACTATATCCAATTTCTTTTTTCGGTTATATAGTTATATTGGGAGGGTGTGAACTTACGAACACAAGCAAAAGTACATAAAAATGGATACTATAAAAACTTAATCCCTTAAAGGCTTAACATCATTGAGGAATTGTTTAATTATCTGAACACATTTTCTAATATTAAAAAAGTTAATAATATGTTTGATTCTTAGAGTCATCAAATTTAAATAGAGTATTATCTTATCATTCGAGTTTAATATTAAATTAATTATATGCTAATAATCATGAACACCGGTAACCGAAAGTCATAAAAAAAAAGTCTAAACAATAATTTAGAATCAAGTCATGAAACTTGTCAATTGGATCAGCAACTATCTTAAAGTTTAAGCTATTACAAATAGTATTTTTTCATATTTATATTCATAAAACTAATAACTTTACTCTCAAGAAAGTCTACTTTATGTCAAATCGAATGAACTATAAACTATTAAAAAATTATCTTTATATTCACATTTTTAACCGAATTTTAAATGAAATAATAGATTCAGATCATCTCAAATCCTCAATCTAACTAAACTCTAATAAAATTATCTTGGTAAGCCTCTATTCTTATTCAAATTACTCAAATCGTAAACCATGCCACAATATAACTTTTTGCAACATACAGAATGGATTCATCTTTCTACGAAAAACACTAACTCTTGGAGCCAAAAATCCATGGACTTAACTGTTTAAATATGCCGCACTTTTGGGCTGATTAATTGGGCTGACCATTGGGAACACATGAGGTGAAAGTTTTGTGCAAGCTTTTGTTTTTTTGGTAGTGGTGGGGGCCCAAAAGTTTTGGGCTAAAGACATAAGTATTTTATTAAAATAAAAAATATATATGGAGCATTTTTTTTTCTCCATACATGTGAAGTATTGATGTTAGGCTCATTTTTGTCCATATATGTGGATTATTATTGATGTTAAAATTGATAATTAACATAAAAGAAGTGAATCTCATTTTAATTAAAAAGAACAAGTTATATCTCAACAATTGATATTAGAACCAAACGTATTCAATATATGCGGAGCAAACAATTGCTTATTAAAATTTGTCATACGTTATCTTTTTTTAAATTGTGTTTATGAACCTCTTCATTTTACATCTTTTTCAATTCATTTTTTATGAACATGGTAAGATTAATAGAGAAAAAAAAATATTGAAGGAGATAAAAAGTAGAACATGAATTATCTTTATAATGTCTTATATTTTGATCCAATTAAAAATACAATTATATTTTGATCAAGTACGAAGGTCGAGGCAAAGGCGGAGGAAGGGGGTGTGCATTGGCAACCCGCTGAAAGTTAAAAAAATTTTAATAGCAATGTTGTTTATACATGAAAGATTGAATATTTAATAAACAATGCTTATATTGAAGATTGCATGCTTGCATTAGTTTTCTTTTCTAAGTTTCCAATCTGCTAGCCCGTCTTAAAGTCTAAAATTAATGTCTCATCGGCCCATAGAAAATTAAATCAATGTTAAAGTCAAAATAGAGTTAATATAATAATGTAATCACATAATTAACTTCATCTATATAATTAAAATAATTTATATTGAAGAAGCTACTAATTTTTTCAAAACAAATTAAAGCTGGGCAAAGACTATTCAAATAATTTTTCTCAAACTAATTTTATAATACTCGGACATTGATTATTTTTTACTTATATTGTTGACATGTATTCAGATAATTATTTTCAAAATTTGAAATGACATAATGATCTTTCTCAAAAATTAGTAAAGACAAAATACAAGATTTATTCATTAATTTACTTGCTCTTGAGGTCAACTTCATTCTACATGTGGCAATTAATATCAACAATTGAAAATATATTTTTTTTACGATGAATATTGTGAAGAGTTGAAGACTAAATTTTGTAATTGAATAGGTGATCAATATATGAATAATTATTTAATAACATACAATAAAAAATATATTTTTATACTATCACTAACGATGTTATTCTTGATAAATTTTTAAAAAATATTTTATCATCAAAATTAATTATTATAATATATATCATACTTATTTGAAATATTATTTATCATATTATTTTAATTTTTTATGATGATATTAATTTAAAATGTGCGCCTTCTAACTAATTTATTTAACTCTGCCACTTAGTGGATGCCTCTAAAAAGATCGACGAGTGATGACATGTCATAATTTTATTAATAAAGTCTCTACCCCACGTAGCATATGATAGCAAAATCATAAATTTATTAAATAAAATTGTCTAACTCATTATAACTCAATTAAATTGTGAACTTCATAAATATCATATTTTCTTTTTCGGTACGTAATTATCTCTCTTATCGTCGTCTGATATTCGCAACATCAGGTGAGGAATTTAATGTCATAGTTTTGCGAATAAGGTAGCAAAATGATAAACTTTATAGGTGTGACGACTGACCAAATATTTCATTTTTCTTTTAAGAAAAATATGGTAGATGATGAATCCATATTTTAAATTTTAAAAAGAGATCCTTAGGATGGTTTCATTAAAATTAAAATTTTATTATTTTTAAAGAAGTCCGGTATTTTATTAATTTTATTCTATAAGTTCTTGGCAGTCACATGGTATATGTAACGCCCCCAAACCCACACCCAGCCACGTGGTAAAATATGGACTTGGAGACGCTACGACAATGCGATCCTTTGACTAATAATTTGACTATGTTGACCAGTCAATAAAAATTTCATAAATGCGGAAGACTTAAATCAATTAACAATAATATTCAATAAAGTAAAGGCGGAAGTCTGAACAATATAATTAGTGTCATAAATCTAATGACTCTAAGGATGACACTAAGACCCTATCATGTGCATAGCATCAGTATCATCACGAGCAATCTGTAGTCACCAACACCATCATCCACTATAGAACTAGTTACCCGTAGGATCATACAGGAAAAACAGTATTCCATGAGCAATTACGCCCAGTGTGTAAAGCACAAGTACATATAGAATCATAGCGATAAACATGATAATAGGTAATGGTATGGTGAGTCAACAATGTAAATCAATCACTTCAAGACAATACAATCCGATAATATCACTTTGAGAATTATCCTAATGTGAGACAATATCAATTTGGATAATGATTAAGGAATGACCCAATTCGATACATACTCTTTAACAATAAGACTATTCATAGAAGGACGATCCGATAGACCCAAATAGAAAAGGGTAATTCCCAAGAAAGAATGGGATAGTAATCCGGTACATAAAATGACGATGAAAATAATGACAAGACTGGTCAACTTCAGTAACATGAAAGCTCAATATTACTATGATAAATCAGATATGCCCATGTGGTGCAAACCATAGGGTGATCCATCAATTTCGATATAAGGTCCATTGACATTCCAATAATTAATACTCTTTGAAACAATAAGGTCAATCAGAAGGGAATCAAAGGTCAGTTGAACAATAATAAAGATCAATCTGGTAAGGCCAAGTAATAAAGAATAAACTTTCAGAGGCCAATAAAAATGATATAGCTTCAATAAAATACTTTGAACGATATGACCAAACGATAAGTAATTATATTCCAAAGGTCAATAACAATTTCATTTT
>LTAE01009142.1:0-19147 GCA_001647135.1 Pontederia paniculata
TTTGTAATATCATACTTTGTCTTTCATATAATATTTTACTTTCTCTCTCCTCCATTTTTCTCATTTTTCTTTTAGGCAATATATCACTTTCTCTCTCCTATAATATAATCTCATAACATTCTCTCTACTCTAATTTTCTTTTTTTTCTCTTTTTAATATTTCACTTTCTCTCTCCTCCATTTTTTTATTTTCTCTCTTATGTAATATCTCACTTTCTCTCTCCTATAATATCATCTCATAACATTCTCTCTACTCTATTTTTCTCATTTTTTTTCTCTTTTTTAATATTTCACTTTCTCTCTCCTCCATTTTTTTATTTTCTCTCTTATGCAAAGTTCAATTAGTTGTTGAGTTATATAAATGTTAAGAAACTTAATTTTATGATAATGGCATAAAATGATGATTATCATAAAATTAAATTAAGGTTATCACATGACCCTTAAGAAAAAACCGCTCATAGAGTACCGATGTGAACTCATGTCTTGGCCACACGATGCCCAATCGGCATCCCATCATGATCATGAACCACAAACATACAAGAGTGGCCTTCGCCGTATGATACATTTTTCTCTACTCAAAACTCAAATAGGATTGTGATATCACATTGATATCAAGCATTTCAAGAGTGGTCCCGTCACATGCATGTTTTATGTGTATTATTAATAACACACACGAACTATAATTTTGACGCGTTGCACACATAATACTAGAGTTGTACTACACATAAGTATTTTTCAATACATGTGAATTTAAGATTTATATATGCTTTTCAACTAAGTATCATATATATAACACGACTCTAATATTGTGTATGTGTAATGCACAAACTGTTTAATTTCAATTTTTTTGTTAATATATGTCAACTTAATAAATCATTGAGTTTAGATACAATTTAAATATATTTGGAGTATTTATGTAACTATAAATTTATTCTCAGAGATTAATTTTGTTGAAGAGGAAGACGAATGAGCTATATAAGTTACAAATGAATTTATCAAAAATTTTAAAAAGCTCAAATTTATTAATAAATTTCTAAAGAACTACCACCCATTAATTAAAAAATAGGAGGTACGAAATCCTATATAAGAGAGGCTATGTCTCTGTACAGGAGGGAACAAAACCCTAAATATTGTTGGGGCCTTCCTCTTCATGCGATAAATTCAATCACAAAATATTAGTAAATTTTGAATCATTTTATTAGCTAGTATGCTCACTTCTAGGTTATCTTCAAGGACATTAGATCAAAGCACTAGTATGAGTCAATCATTCAATAAGATCAATCAAGTCATTCATTCAATAACATTAAACCAACATTACAATAGGATCCACTCATTTAGTAAGCAAAAAAGTCTGAGTTATGATTGATACAATCCTTTTTGCCTTTAGTAATTCGTCTTCCAGTCTCAACTTTATTGCATATCAAGGGTAAGATAAGTAAAACAATGGTGGACTTCATATGCGTGAGAAATCAGTGTCAGAGGAAATTTCATGAGCGTGACAGCTAGTCTCATGGGTGTGACGGCGAGTCTCACTGGCGTGAGAAACGGGTGTGATAGGAGGTTCACGGGTGTGAAATTAACTTCATGGGTGTGACTTGCATCTTCACAAGCGTGACTTGCATCTTCACGAGCATGACAATCTTCTTCGGGGGCATAATCGAATGCACGTTTCTTTCTTTTCTAGCTTCACGGACGTGACAACTTTTACCTCAAGGGCGTGTTTGAAGATATGATTTCGGCGCTTAGGCCTCTCCAAAAATCTCCCAATCGTGAAATTAAGTTTCATGGCTGCGTTATCAGTTCATGGTCATGAAATCCATTTCACAACCGTGATTGAAAGGTCATCTTTTTTCGCATTAATGTTCATGATTGTGAAATCCATCATCGTGTTTGTGACTCTCATGTTAATGGTAATGACTTTCGTCTTCACAGTCGTGACCGAGTACTAGGGATGTCTTCACGGTCATGAAACCTGGTTTCACAATTGTGGCGACGTCCCAAATTTGTTTTCTTTTAATGTTTTATTCCTTTTAGTGCAAAAAAAACACGTCTAGAATCTTAACATTCATGAAACTATATAGGGATAAAATCATTCGGATTTTCGTTGACAATAATCAAAATTTTCTAGTGTACGACCTAACATATAATTATAAAAATATATCTAGAGGGATTTGTCTATCTACATATTTTATAATATTTTAACCTAAAAATTATTCTATTAACGATCTTCCAGAATTTCATTTATTTAATTATTAATATATTCAATACCCTAAGGTTGATCCTCAAATTATATACCTTAAATTTCAAGTGATCTAACTCCTTCCTCGTTCATGTTCAATCTCCTCGTTTCTTTCCCGCGGAAGATTCCCTTCCTCTCTCAAGCGTTGTTGGTAATTGTCCTTTCTTCTTTAATCTTCAAGGGAAGAGAAAGAACGGGAGAGAACAAGAAATGAATAGACTTTGTGACAATCGAGGGAGTGAGAGAACTCTGACGGCTAGGATTTGAGTGAAAGAAAAATAAGAGACGGAGAGAAAAGAAAAAAAATGAATAGACTTAATTTCTCCTATAAAGGTTTATGTATTGGGTTCTCTAAGGTTTCATCTTATCTTTATTATTTAAATCTAGCCTATGGTCCATGATTAAAATTATCATTATATTATAAAATGGTTTAATTAAACACTGGTGTTATACACACTGTCTAATGCCAACATCGGTCACCTATGCTCGTTTATCTTCATCCTTTAACTGTCTTTTATGCCCATGTCTCGTCCTCTAACCGCTTACAATGACTATCAATGTGTCATCACCGTGTATGCCTGCTATGAATGTTATTGGCCCATTGTTACATCTATTGGTGCGGACCAGCATCAGTTTCCCTTTGGTCGTTGCGGTCTTCATTTGAAGATGACTGTTTAATTTTAATTTTTTGTTAATATATGTCAGCTTAATAAATCTACTTTTAGTTCAGATACAATTTAAAAATATTTGGAGTATTTATCTAACTATAAATTTATTTTAAGAGGCTAATTTTATTGAAGAGGAACACGAGCGATATATACTCTGTTTGACATGTACTAGCGATTAATAACGATTAGCGACTAGAGATAAGTGATTAGCAGTAACGAGTTAATTATTAAATTTAATAAAAGTGATTGGTAAATGCAGAGTTTGAATCAATCAATAAATGTAAAATGACTAAAAAAGATACAAACAATTATTTAAATAATTTGCATTAATATATGTATCATAAATTTAATAACACATTTTTATTTTAATAATATTAATAAATAATAACAAAATAATAGCATACCAAATTATTTATAAGTTAATAAAATAATAATAATAAACAATAAAATGATCATGTAGTATAAAATAATAAGTGTATCAGACAAATAGTAATTAATATTAAAATATTTGGATATATCTGAAATAAATTTTAATGCGCTTGTAACTACCCTAAATGTTGATCTTTCAAGCGTCTCAAAACGCTAAGTTCCAATCGTTTGTCACTATTATTAATTATGCTTGTCAAACATCTTAAATAGTATATTGACTTGGTCAATACATTACATGCTATTACAGACGTTATTTTAAAGGTTAGGATCATAAGCTACAAATGAATTCATTAGAAATTTTAAAAGGTTCAAATTTATTAATAAGATTGTTAAATAACTACCACCCATTCATTAAAAAATAGTAACTAATTGTACAATGAAAACCCTTTAGTTATTTATTTTATTTAAATATTAAAAAAGTGAAAAATGGGAAAAATATTCATAATACTTTTTTTAAAAAAATTAAAAGATTTTTTAAGATTAATATTTCAATTTTAAAAAATGCTTAAGTTTTTTATTCTTTTAATAAGAACTATGATAAAACTTTAAAAAAAGTAAAAAAAACAATAATTAAAAATTATAGAATTAAAGAATCATAAAAAAAAAACTAGTAAAATATTTTATTCAAGTTGGACGTGAAGTTAATCATGTCGTCAAAAAATATGATAAATTAAAATTTTAAAAATAAAATAATGATAATAAGTTCGGGCCATATCCTCTGTCGTTGACCTATTTGTCAAGTTCATTACCTGATCAACTTAAGAAAAAAAAATAGAGTTAATAAATAAATTTACAAAATGTATCGAAGTCAGTGCTTGATATGGCGGATTGGATTGGAAACATGCATCAGTTTGATCAAGGATGCTTCACTCCATTTTACCTAATTTACCTCTATTTAATTTATTCTATTGAGATTTATAACACTTCTTCTCAAACCTTATACCAAAATTTAATTCTATACATCTTCCCATAAAAATACCAAGACATGTAAATAAGTGAATGAATTTCCTTTTAATCCAGGTATAACTTTTTTCTTACATTTAATTGCTTCAATATTATTTATTTAATACTTAATGTAGACTTACATAAATTAAATATTATGAATAAAACATTCACTATGTTTGTCATGATTAGTAAATTTAAGTTGTTTTTTTAAATGTTTGCTGAGCTATATCAACAAAATAAAATAATTAAAGTTTGTTGATGTCTGATGATATAATAATAGTTAAGATGTAAATAATAAGTCAAATTGTATACAATATTATTTTTTTCTACAATAATGAAAGATCAAAAAGTAATTGAAAGCAAATTGTAGAACCCTAAAAAGAAAAGAATAAGAAAATACTATAATAGAAAAAGTATTCTACGATGGACGGAAAAAAAATTATATTGTAAACAAGTAGGATTCTTTTATGGAGAGAGAAAATAAGACTTTTCATCTTCCATGTTCCATGTCATTTGTCATTTTGTATCATATAAAAAATAATAATGGGTAGAATACATAGAAAACGATATTATTAAGATTAAACCTGTCATAAAGGAGCCTCCAATTTCATAAAAAAAATACATTTATATTACGAATAGAATAATTTCATTTTATTATTATTATTATTATTATTATTATTATTATTATTATAATTATTATTATTATTATTATTATTATTATTATTATTATTATTATTATATCATAAAATGTTAGCAGCCTTTAATTATTTTATTTGGTTAATTCAGAAAATATTTGATAAATAAGTAAAGAAAATAGTATGGTTAGTTTATAACGTTTATTTTAAGTCTAAATTTGAATAAGTAATAATGAAGCAACTAAATATATTAGAAAGAAAAAAGTAATACAACATTAATGAAATTAGAGATGTGATAAAAAAAAGGAACCATTCAATTTCATTAATTTAGGTCTATCTAACTTTTTTTTTGAAAGAAGCGTAATTAAGTAATCATTAGTATAAATTACTAGAAGAAGTGCAAAATGATTAAAATATGAATTAAGGCAAAGGGAAAAATAGGAAAATAGGGGTGGCCTTAATATGTTAGAAGTGGCAATAAGGGCACCTTTTCATTAATTATGTTTGTTTGCAACATATTTAAAGCATTGATTCATATATACAATGATTATAGCATGCATACTATAGGATTCAAGATCTCTTTTCTGCATGCAAGGAATTAATGGAGACATCATCACGAATATATTATTACATATCCTTTCCAATTAAGTTGCAGTTTGCACCAAAAATTGTTCAAACGATGATATACAGGGTGGTCAGTGACCACGACATCGATGGATCTTTAGGCAGCCTCGCCTATACGGATTCACTGGCACCGGCCTAACCAATAATAATATTATCATTAAGTTAATATTTCTTATTGGCTTATTAAGTATCATTAGCTAGCAAAGCTCATTATTGATTTGTAAATAATTTTTTTAGAATATCCACATTTACCTATAACATATTGATGATTTCTATACATTGGCGATACTTGATAACAACATATTACATAGCATCATTATAAATGATAACATACTGAATACAGTGTTTATTGTGTTACCTCTCAACATTACTTATCAATCTATATTGTCTAATAAAAATATTATTATTCCTTAAATTACTTAGCAATCTATGTCTATTTATTATATGTAGGTAATTTAATTGGAAATTCAAAATTTCATATTTACTTATAAAAAGATTAATATATAATATACATGTTTTTACCAAAACATCCTTTATAAATATTGTCAAGTTTAAGAGCTTATATTATTAAGATGTTATTAAGTTAAACATTAATACTTATAATTAATAATACTTTTTATTTTAATTAGTATTATGTGTAATTAATAATTAATAATTACTAACATATTATTGTTAATGATAATATTAGATTGGATGAAATTTGGAAAGGCATCCACTTTTTAAGCAATTTGAATTGTCATTTCATAAATAATCTACATTATTAAATAATTCAAAGTTAAAATAAATAAACATGATAACGTGATGAACCCATATAATTTTAAGTTAAGATTATTAGTAATACGAAAAAAATTACCCATAGGAACCCCCTCTCCCTACGTTAATGCTACTAGAACCGCTATGGTGGTATTGATTGTGCTTAATGGTGACATAGTTAAGTGCATCTACCAATGCTTAGCTAATAAAGAACATCATCCTTAGGAATACTAGCGAATGATGCAAGTAAAGACATTCTTATATTAGTAACTTTTTAATGTTGATGCATGTAAGGTATGTTAATTGTAAAAAATAAGTACATTGGGCTACATGAGAAATGCTCATTAATAACTACATTAGGGAGACTATATATATAGAGAGAAAACTATATGATTATGTTTGAAAAAAATATTAAGATTTTTTTTATATATAGATATAAAATTCAGTATTGGGATAAGTGTTGAATCATGTTAAATCTCATCTTTTCACTATAAAAAGTGACATATGCCAATGGGCATCTTTACTACATTAAATAGGAATGTTGCTATTGCTAAGAAAGTCATTGATATAGCATGAATAATTATCAATGAATCCATAATGGTGTTGGCAAAATATATATTTATGTTGACAAAGATAATTGTCTCGTTGATATAAACTTATAAATTGTTAGATTTGATATACATTTGCTAACAACGTTAAAATTTATTTCCAAAAAAATCCTTGATATTTCTAAGATCTTTGATACAACACGAGTCTTATTCAATATTTTTGAAAAATTAATCTACATATGTCGATAGTTTGGGATATTTTAGTTGGAGAATAAATACAGAAGAAATATGTGGGTAGGATTTAATATTCATGTGTATATTCTCGAAAATAGTTATATTATTGTTTCGTTTAGTATTTTAGTTGACATGGATAAAACTTTAAAATTTAATACATCAAAAATAAAATCATTTCAAATGTATTAATAATAAATAAGCATTTATTGATTTCATTTATTAATTATTAATTATGATAAAGTAATTAATCATCATTTATTCGATTAATTATTTTATAATCTTATATAATATAATATCATTTACACCATCATACAATATAAATTAACAAAATGACTAATTATAAATAATTGCTAATTGATCATTATAATAAATAATACAAAAATCTAATAACATGTGGTTACAAAAGAAAAAAAGGGAAATATGATTAAAAAGAAAAAAATAGTGGAATCTCTAATATTTTTATTTTGAGAAGAATATGACATTCGTATTTTATAGTTAAAAATGAGTGTTTTCACAATTTTTATGTGGTTTTAGAAAAAAAAAGGTATAATCCTATTCTAGCGAGCATTTGACTATATTTCTGAAATAAAAAAATATTTTCTCGTTTATTCTCCATCCAAAATGTCCCTTAAAGTATCTCCATAAGATTTGATCTTAAGAAAGTCAAGAACTAGTGACTACTATCATTACTTTTTTTTAAAGGCAATCTAATTAAGAAATAAGGTAATTAAGAAATAAGGTAAAACGATGAGGAATGAACATAGGATGAATTCTAAACTGGAGTGAAAACGAAAAAAAAGAAGAAGAGGCGATTGGAGAAAAAAAAATGAAATAATGAATACGAAAGTCTCATGAGACTATGATGGTTGAAACAGAATATAAACAAAAAGGAGGAAGAACTAAACTTGACTACATATGAAGAAAGAAGAAAATCTTTGCAAAGAGCATCACACGAATGAAGAAATGATTTTGGAGCTATATGATTGTTTGATTCTATCTTTTTAAAAAATTACCTTTTGTTTAACTTATCTTTTCAATTCCTATTTTAATGTCTATTATTTCAATTATGATTCTCTACATATTTATTTTACAAAGTTTTTTCTACAAAGTTAAATAAACCTTGTTTATAAATTTATTTATAAAATAAAAATATTAATTAAACAAGATAGAAGTAAGATGATTTGATTGATGAAATCATGCTCTTCTCGTCTCCTTATGTTATACTTATATGTTGTATGATATATTGTGTAGATCGATATCATTCATGGTAGCTTTGTCCTAAGTTGCTCATGACATGGATAAGGCCAAATACGGATCTCTCAAAAGGGTTTTGCCTCTGATGCATGCATTTTATAACATATTTTAGGACATGCATTAGGCATAATTTTGAGTCATTTTGGCATCGCATGCATCTATTTTATTCTTTATTTGTTCATATTATTTCCAGTCATGATTCTACTCTTGTTGATTACTATTTTGTAGGAAATCAACTAAAAAGGCTAAGAATGAGGAATGAACATAGGATGAATTCTAAACTGGAGTGAAAACGAAAAAAAAGAAGAAGAGGCGATTGGAGAAAAAAAAATGAAATAATGAATACGAAAGTCTCATGAGACTATGATGGTTGAAACAGAATATAAACAAAAAGGAGGAAGAACTAAACTTGACTACATATGAAGAAAGAAGAAAATCTTTGCAAAGAGCATCACACGAATGAAGAAATGATTTTGGAGCTATATGATTGTTTGATTCTATCTTTTTAAAAAATTACCTTTTGTTTAACTTATCTTTTCAATTCCTATTTTAATGTCTATTATTTCAATTATGATTCTCTACATATTTATTTTACAAAGTTTTTTCTACAAAGTTAAATAAACCTTGTTTATAAATTTATTTATAAAATAAAAATATTAATTAAACAAGATAGAAGTAAGATGATTTGATTGATGAAATCATGCTCTTCTCGTCTCCTTATGTTATACTTATATGTTGTATGATATATTGTGTAGATCGATATCATTCATGGTAGCTTTGTCCTAAGTTGCTCATGACATGGATAAGGCCAAATACGGATCTCTCAAAAGGGTTTTGCCTCTGATGCATGCATTTTATAACATATTTTAGGACATGCATTAGGCATAATTTTGAGTCATTTTGGCATCGCATGCATCTATTTTATTCTTTATTTGTTCATATTATTTCCAGTCATGATTCTACTCTTGTTGATTACTATTTTGTAGGAAATCAACTAAAAAGGCTAAGGTCTGGAATCAACTCACAAAAGTGCGCATTTACGGAGATGAAATCAATATTCAGCACTCATCACGTGCCGTGATGAAGGTATAAAAGGAGCAATTCAGCCGTCATGAGCCATTACACATCATCACGACCTATCCAGAGGCCAATGCCGCAGCGATACAATCCGTTACTGGTCGTGATAGTGTATTACGGGACATAACAAAGGATTTCACGACCGCAACTTCGACGTTACGACCATTGCCGTAGCGAAGTTCAGAATTTTCAGATCGATTACGGGTCATTACGGAGTATTACAGGCTATTACCAAGTAAATCACAAGGCGTAAAAGCATATCACGACGTTTGCCGAAGAGATGCCGAGCTACAACGAAGATGTTACGGGCCGTTACATCGTGTTACGGGTCGTAAGTATGAGAAATCGCCTCGGGAGATCCAATTTGTGCACGATTTATAGGTCGTGATGATTCATCATGGGCCGTGAAGATGAAGACCAGATGAAGAATCACACCATTACGAGCCATTATGTTCCATTACGGGTCGTGAGGAAATGTCGTAAGTTGATATACTTGCATATTTGATAAGATTCGACGGCCAGAAAGAAGTCTATTTGATCCAAGACTCTAAAGATGATGGGAAGATGTTTCTGAAAATTTAAAAAAGGTTTTATGAGATTTTATCACCACTGTTGATCGAGATCAGAAGATTACTATGAAACCCTAGGGTATAAATAGGAGAAAAAGAGAAAGAAGAGGAGAACTAACATATTCAAATTATTATACATAGAATAAGGAGATGAATTTGAAGAGAATAAGCTAGAGAGATCTACCCGAAACCTCGAGCAGAATTCAAATTTTCTAAGGCAAAGAAGAGGAAAACATTGAAGATCTCCTACTGAGAAAGTTTGAATCATTAGAACAATTCTGATTCAATCTGATTTAGTGGTGAAATAGAGTCCTAAATCTTCCAACTTAATCTGAATTGATGTCATCTGACCTCATCTCTGGAATTTTATCTTCTCTCATATTTTATCTTCTGAAATAAAACTGAATTTAATCTTTTCTCCATCACTTTTGAAATTAGATAAGGCTAGGTTACATTAGTCCTCGTGGGTTCGACATCTTTACTCTTTTCACTTTATTACTTGAACGACTAGTGCGCTTGCTAGTGTATTTAGATCCGCATCAGCCTCTCGGCCTCCACCCTCAAGGATGGAATACTAATCACACCTCTCAAACTCTACTCCCCTCTCGGATCCTAGTAGAATCCCGCAACATATCCTTCCCTCTCGGGCAAGGGTTGCAGCAAGGTGTAATAGAGTTTCCAATCACAAATCTATAAATGCAAGCTACAAGTTATTCCTCCCAAATGGAAAAGTATTTGCCCTCGGCCCATACCTTCTACCTAGATAGGAACCACGAGCAGCTCACAACATCAAAAATAACACAGTAAACCAACACATTATGCAAGAGAAGATTGAAAAGTCATATGAGACATTGAATCATAAAAAGAAGTAGTTTGAACAACAAAATAGAATTCTCAAATCATCCCATGTCCATGCTTAAACATTTAGCCAATCACAAGCATTACAAACATCAAGCAAATATCTAAACAGAAATTCATCTCCGAAAAATTGCAAAAGCTGAAATGACAAATACTAATGATACTTTCCACCAATCTCATCTTCTTCCTCACTGAAATATAAAATAAGCCCATACCAAAAAGGCCAACTCTGGATAAAACCTTCAAGCTCTCTTTAATGGTGGATCAATTCCTCTCGGAAGTGGGAAGCCCTCCAAACATTGTCTACATAACTCTTATATACTATGGTGGTCCTCCCCAGCCTTGTTGACAACTATCCCCTACCATTTCCTGCAAGAAATGCCGTGGAATATGACCAAGGAATCTTCTAATGACATGTTGTTACATCATGTCTTTTGTGTATTTTGTCTGGTAACAACGTCAAGGTGTGAACCTACACAGGGTGTCCTAGGTCCAATGTTCATGCAAAAGAGTAAGTTAACCTCAGCTAGGTCATTGCAGGAAAATCAAATGTAGTACCTCATAATCCCTCTTAAAAGAGTTCAGGATATATAAAAATCCGTTTATAGATAGGAAATTTTGAAAAGATGCAAAAGCCATGAAAATGTACGATGATGTGCGAAATAAAGGTTCTAATTCTATGGTGTTGCATATAGAATTTAGGGCTAAATTTCCTGTCATCACTAGGGGCTATCAAATCATATGTGTTATTCTAGAACATTTTAACTTCCTATATATATATTTTTTCCTTTGTTTAAACAAATAAGTCGTTCAAAAATTAATTTAACTTTGGATTTTAAAGAGAGTAATTTTCCTATTTGGTATCCCAACTTTGCTTTTCAGCTCAAGCTGGTCCCCCAACTTTCTTTTGTAACAAATCAGTCCCCTAACTATATAAATATTTCAAAATTGGCCCCTTTAGCCTCTTACAGACAATTTCATCTCTTACTTGCTTATGTAGCAGCCATAACATCATTCATCTACTAATGTGGCATCCACCAAAGCTGATAGGTAGGTAAAGTTTGTTTGACTACAAATAATATTATCATTAACTTGTTGAATAACCTAGGAAAGAAATTGGCAACTCTTTTTACATAACAAAACATGCACACCATGCATAATTTTTCTTCTTCATATAGATCACTTCCGCTATTATATTATAGTAATCAATTTTTAAACTTCTTGATGCACTCAATAATTAATTCCTAATCTTAAGCATATTCTTAAAGAACTCGGGAATGAGTTCCTATGGATCTCAGAAACTAACAGAATATAACATTAATTATTCAATATGCACAATCAAACAAAAGAGGGACAATTTTTTTTTCAATACAAAGTAAGACACGAGTAGCAGAAAAAATATCATCTTTGCAAAATGGATCAATCAAATTCTCTATACGTCTCAATACATAATGGAATATGTTTACTAATAAACTTAGAACAACTAGAGTTCCAAACAAATGCGACAATATTCATACAAAATAAATTTAACATCTCATCTCCAAAAAATAAGCTTGTGAAGATTTATCCATTATAATTGTGAAGACACAAGTTGATCTCTCCTAAAGTAAGCTTGAACGACGTCAAAGCCATTCATCCTTTGAGCCTTAAATTCCAAAAGTTGAAGATTACATAAGAGTCAATCTGTAAGAGAAAAACTGAAGTGAGCATTGTCTAAATAAATAATCAACATATTTTCAAGACCTTAAGAAATTAACTACAGTCAATTCTCAAAACTACTATAAATATTTGATTTATGGTTTGAACGAGGACATGCTGCTTTCATGAACAAATATATTTTATTTATTGATATTACTAAAATTGTATGACACTTGGATTCTCATGAAAACAAGCTACATAAGTTGATGATAAGAATTGACTCAATATCCAACTTTATGATACAAACATATCTTCTTTCTTGTTTAAAAAAATATGTATAAATCATTATTACAACTTAAGATAATGCATATTTCTATTATCCATGTTATTAACCATAACATATGGCCATTCAGATGTAATCATAACATTAGCTATGAAATGAATCCTAATATAAATGTTGGGCCTTTAATTAAAAAAAACAAAAAAAGGTTTGAACATGATTTAAAGTTAAAAAGATTTATAAGTTGAATAACCTAAAGCTGATATTTTACTATCTTATTTGATTGGATGCAACTATTCCACATGAAGCCTATAAAATAAGATATTGCCAATATATTTTTCAATATTTTAACAATATATAAGACAATGTATCCATCATCACATGACTGGACTCTCCACATGTAGATATGGTGTCCCTATGAGTTCAATTAAGTGCAAACTTTTTTTATGCATAAATAGAAAAGAAAGTAATTTGATAGCAAGGGACTAAAAAGAGTAAGAAAAGAGAAATGAATGACAATATCAATACATGGTATCACATATTATGTCCTATAACTCCGTATCTCATTTCAACTATAGCTTTCTTTGGCATTCTATTTTTAGGAGCAGCATTATCCACAAGTTCTTGAGCTTGTTTTTGTCTTGTCATTTGTCTCTTTCCTCTTTTCCTCAATTGAAGTGGAGGCTGAATGATGGGTGTTGTTTCTTCTACAATTGGCCATTGTTCTTTCACATTCAAGGGTTATATGACATGGTTATAAATCTTTATATAGGTAACAATCCAATAAGATTTATCAACCTATTTTTTTGGCTTCTTATTATTTTCATGAATGCAAGCAACAATGTGAACACAAGGAATACCATCTAGCTCCCACCTTCTACAAGAACATGTTCTTTCAACTGTATCAACAATGAATTGTGAACCATACCCATGGACTCTTTAGGACCACAAAAAAAACTTCCACTCACATCATTGATTCATCTTTAATTTTTCTAACTTCTTCATGATTTTGGGACACAAAATTCCATCCTTCTTCTCATCTCTTCTTTCTTTTTCCCAAGCCTTGTCATTAATTTGGTTTGAATGATTTCAAGCATTGTGATGACCAGCTTGTCTCTAGCATCCAATATGTATTTGTTGAAAATCTCATATATATAAGTTTTTCCACAATATATTACATTTAGGATCTGAAAAAAAAGAAGCCCTACTCCAATTAGCACATGGTTTATCCCTAATCCAATCTCTATCCTCTTTCAACTTCTTTTCCAATTCATCTTAATAATATTGTTGTATCACAGGATAGGAATCTCTAGCAATGTTCCAAAGTAGATATTTCAATTTCTTACTTTTGAATCCTTTATTTATGAAATTGGCAAATGCCTAAATGCACATTTTGTGATTTGCAACTGAATATAAGCACTTACACTATTCAAAAGGCCCTACACATCCACGAGAAAACAAAATGTAAAAGAAAGCATGTGATAAAAAATGAAATTATTATAATTCTTACCTTTTGGATATCACTCATGAAAGTCCAACCACTGCCATATGAAATTTTTAGATTATCACGAAGATCTCCAAGAATCAATTCCATGTTGATGTACATTCTTTGACTTGAACAACTGCATAAGCTATGGGGAAATTACAATCATTAGGGTGTTGATGTACATTCTTTGATTTGAATAATTGCATAAGCTATGGAGAAATTACAATCATTAGGGTCTATGCCCACTACTGCCAATACTTGACCGCCATAAGACCCCTTTAAAAAGCTTCCACCAAGGCATGTTGGCAGTCTGCACCCACTTTTGAAAGCATTGCTTAAAGCTTTGATGCAAATGTATATCCCTTTCCATTGTTCAGTTTCCCAAAATTTCTTTATCGTGCTTCCTTGGATTAGCTCTCAATAGTTCAGACATATATCTATACAACATCTTAAATTGCTCAGAAGTATCACCATGAATATTAAAGCTGAATTTTTTGTTCTCCAAGCTTTCATTCTACTATTTGTGTAAAAAAATCTCTTTTTACTTGATCAGTGAGCCCTTTTATTTTCCACATTGGAAAGCTTCTAAACATATTATCATGCTTTTTAGCCAACCATTTAACAATCAAATAGGAGTTGTTGAAGACCATGGAACATGCATTTGTTGCTTCATATTTCTTTATTTGCAAAGTTGTATTTGTTCCATCTTTGGAACTAAAATATGAAGCCATTACCCTGCAACCACATCTTTTGCAACATTATGCAACCACCGCCCTTCTTTTATTATTTCTGATAATTTTAATTTCAAAACCACTTTTGATACTATATTTTCTACAAGCTTCTAGAAATTCAATTTTGTTGTTGAATTTCATGCCAATTTTAAATTCAGGATTACTCAAGTATCTCAATATTAAAAGATGAATATCTAAGTTTTTTCATTAGCATCTGAATCATTTTCAGAAGATGTAAATAGTGAATCTGATGCTCCATAATCACTTTCTTCATCTCATCTTGTTGCATGTGGCTCAAATTCGCAACTAGTAAAAAATTCATCATCACACATAGATTAAAAGAACAGAACTCTGTTGGCTTGCCATTTAATAAAGATATCTAAAACTTTTTTAATTATAATAGACAGAAAAGATAATTAAATAAAAAATTTGATTCTCACTAATGCAATGTAATGGCATCAGGATAACTCTCTTCTTTATCCATATTCATAAAGATAATATTTCATATTTTCCCATCAAAATATTTTCTTTAGGATAATAACCTTTTTTCAATTTTATTCAAAAATATATCAAAATATTTGGACAAGTACATAATATATGAATATAGTGTTATATTTAGTTATATGTGAAATGTATATAATATTTTATAAAAACTCCAACATTCTTTGGATAGTATAAATTTTATTATAGCTCCTAATGGGCACTGGCAAACTAGGGAGCAGAGGGGTGTAACAAAAGTAAATAGTAAAGAGAAAGAGAATAGTATACAGTGCTATCACACAAAAATGTATATATGGTGCTATGAAACAAGAAATATGCTGGACAGAATGATTGGTAACAATGCTGCCAAACGAAAATTGGGATAACATGGTGGCAATGATATGCTACCAAACAAAAAGAAAGTATATAGATTCTTGTGTTTTATGGCTGAAAGGCATGAACAAACATGTATAAAATTCTTTTAGTGGCATATAAAAAAAAAAGCATGCTTATCCGGCGGTAATGGTGGCAATGATTTCACGGAGGGAAGCCAAGCTAGTGCAAACCCTGAAGGCGCAACTTGCCGTAGGATGACAGATGAAGGTCGGCGATGTGGAGGAGGACTGAACAACACATTTCAAAGCTAGGGCACAAAGTAGGTATCATTTTGGGGAAGCTTTTTTAAGGGGAGTTATTTTTATATTGTATTAATAATCACTACAAGAATAGTATATATTAACGGAGAAATATGTCGCTAAATGGCGACAAATTAGCGACACGATAAGTTGATCAAATTTATTTTTATTTATTTTACGACGAGTTAGCGACGAAGATAACGACGAAAGTATATTGTCATTAATAACGACATAATCAACGACAATTTAGCGACAGTAGCTCGTTGTCGCTATTGTTTATTTATGTGTTATAAAAAAATAAATTTAGCGACAAGTTGGCGACGGATTAGTGAAAAAACCTTTCATCGCTAATTCCCGTGCCCTAAAATTCCTCGGCCTCAATTTTTTCCCGTCTTCTCCGCGTTTTTCCCCTATCGACTTCTTCTCCGCCCGACCCGCCGCCTCGTCGTCTCGCCGGCCGTCGTCTCACCGCCTCGCCGCCGGTAAAAGCCCTCCTCCTCCGCCCTCCTCACTGTTGTTAGATCTCTTTTTGCAGGGCAGAATTCTCTTTTCGTAGAATTCTTGAATTCGTTGCAAAGGATGGAAAGGTTTGTACAACAGGAACAATGGTCGAGTGGTTGCCTTCACCATCATAGGTTTTTATTATGTTTCCTTTAACTACACCCTTTTTCCCTACCTTTAATTTGTGTTCTTTATCCCTTGACAATCAATGCACATAAAGACCTACAACTTTCATCTTTTATCTTGTTTATTTTAATATTTTAATCTTTTCTTTGGACTCTTTTTATCTTTTAAAGTTTTGTTTAACAAGCATAAAAAAAGGTCAAACATGGAACACAACACAAGCACTCAACCTTCAAAAAAAAGTTCGCGTTAGTGCAACACAACCTGCTTTTGTCATGCATCTTCTCCTTGTTGAACGTTGCCTGTTTCTAATTCCATCATGATCCGTTTTGCTGGAACATGTCCTCTTTTTTGACAAATATACATGGTCCGTTTTACATTCCAATGAGATCTATTTTGCTGATTCATGTCCTCTTTTTCGACAGATCTACATAGTTTGGTTTATGTTCCAACGCAATCTGTTTTGTTGGTACATGTCATCTCCTTCAGCTGATCGACACGGTTCTTTTACGTTCCAACATGGACCGTTTCGCTGGTGTCATCAATTTCTTCTATCATTTAGGGTTCATCTATTTTTCGAACACGGATCACGTCGCAAAGAACACTATCCGATCATCCTAAATAATAAATTTATAATCTAAATCCAACTTAATCCCGACAAGGTCCGAGTGCAAAGCAACACGACCAATGTAGTGATCATGCTCCTATACTAAGTTCGGTTTGAGCTTGATGGGATGAGACCTATGTTGAGTTCATTTAGGAAACTTCTAGCTGACATGGTCTGCGTCAAGGTGCGATATTGCCCGTTTTAGTTTATCATTGAGGAAATCCTCAAGAACGCACCCGTGCACCAAAGTGACATGACCCACGTCGATATTTCTATATGGTTCCTTCGGGTTATGGCCCGTGTCTAGGATGATGCAATCTGTGTTGGTGCGGTGACAATCTTTCTACATCATGAGTTGAAGGTCTTTTTGGAGTCCAGAAAATAATAAAAAGATGTTGGGATCATCTAACTATCTTCTTGTGATAAGGTGCATCATTAGTTCTGATGATTTTGTCTCTAAAAATCTACATATGAGAAAAATGGCTTCTAGTCATCATAAGTATATTCATAAAACATTAAATTCATATAGACTGATAAAAAATAGATCTATCATAAAACCCCAAGGGTCCCCCTACATACCTTCGCAATGATTCTTAATTTATTCACGCTTCTCCACAACATTGTGCCCCTCTTGTTGATTCTCCTACACGTGTCCCTCGGCATGAGGCCAAAGAGAAATGAAGAATGAAGATGGAAAAAGTTAATTTGCCTTACCCTATGGCCTAGAGAAAGGGAAAGAGATGGATAGGGAGAGAAAGAGAGGCTTCATGACGGTTGGAAGAAAATATAGGGTTTACATCGAGGAGTATAGGGCTTTAGATAAAATTAAAATGGAGTACTCTCCTAATTAATATAATAATATGGACTTTGTTTATTAGGGTGTACCACAGGCTATGTCCATGTTGGACACGATCCATTTCCACCCTCTTTTTTGTGTGGGTTGTTAAATTATAACCTCCTTAAAAATAAATTCATTCTCGAATTTTGCGCTTAAAAGCTCCATAAACTCTTTACTCTTTTCATCAACTAATCTCTAGGTGGCTTGAACCCCAATGATGAGTCCATACCACTTTAACTATAGGTACCACCTTACTTCTTATTTGTTGTTTTTGATACTCAAGTATCTCCTTGGGGTATTTTTTTTTAGAATTCAAGTCCTCTTTAAGGTTTGTTTCATCCATTTTTCCTCCATCTTTATGTATGATGGTGGTAGTGTCAATCAACATGCTCCTTCAACAATTCTTTCTAACATTTTGAATGGACCATCAGACTGAGAGCTAAACTTTTCCTTCTTACTAAATCTCATAACTCATTTAGATGACAATGTCTTCAGCAATGAGGAGGGCGGTGAGCGCCCTCCTTAGACCTGAGAGGACGGCGCTCGCCACCCACCTCACTGGTCCTCACTGGCCGTGACATGGACGGCGCACGCCCTACTCACACCTGAGAGGAGAGCGCGCACCGCCCTCTTCCTGTGAGGAGGGTGGCACCGTCCTACACACATGCAATTAATCTTTAATTATATTGAGTTCATCTTTAATTATATTTAGTTCATATTTAATCATATTTAGTTCATATATAATTATGTTTCATTCATATGTAATTATGTTCCTTTATATTTAATTATATTTTAGTTCATTTGTAATCATGTTTAGTTAATATCGAATAATGTTTTATATTTATAATCATGTTTTGTTCATATTTAATTATGTTCAGTTCATATTTAATTAAGTTTTGTTCATGTTTATGCAGTATAATGAGACCTGATCAAAGTTGAATTTTTCAGTGAAAATATGATATGGGTTATGTTTGTGAAAAATTTAAGGACGGAGTT
>LTAE01009143.1:0-19146 GCA_001647135.1 Pontederia paniculata
AAGGGTCCAAGAGAGCTTGAGCGACTACATGTAAAAGGTTGTTCTCCTTGTCAAAGAAAGGAGAGTTGTAAGGGAGCCTTCGCCCTTTGAAGAAGGAGATAGTGAACTCCGAAGATCTCGTAGGAGAAGATCGGAGCGGGGACGTAGACCAAAGAGTTCGGCCGAACCTCGATAACAAACCCTGCGTTTGTTCTTGTGTTTATTCTTCTTTTCACTCTTCTCTCTATTTGTGTTTATATTTGTATATGTATGCTTCCGCTACGCACAACATATCTAGATTAAGCTAAGAAGAACAAAAGAATTTAATATACCAATTCATCCCCCCCCCTCTTGATGCCATTCCAGATCCTATAGTTACTATATATTTGTGCCCCCTAACTTTTATTTCTCGGTTTGTCCCTGGTCGCGATCATCTAATTACAAAATATGATCGCATGTTGTACAATGTTCGTCAGTTGACGAAGAAAGTTTGAAAGAAGTGGAATGTCATAAAATGCCTTCACAGACAGATATGACCCCGATCTCATTTTTTCCATAATGCTCCTTTTTAGTGTGTTCATGGATGGTTGTTCTACTTTTTAGATGTGTTCAAGAATGGTGTGATCATTTTTTTTAAGTTTGGATATGAGACGACGGCGAGATATGTGTGTTATGCCTTTTAGGTGTTCTGTGATGACGACGAGATATGCTCTACTCCCGACGAGTCGTGTAGATACTATTCGATTTGATAGTTTAGTTTCCATTTAGGACTTGTTTGTTTTGTTGTAATTGATATTGCAAGTATATGTAATTGTTGTAAACACAAAAAACGTGTTTGGTCAGTTGTAAAGTTGACTACTGCAAGCAACTTCATTTACAACATTGAAAATTGTGATGTAAACCCACTTATAAGTAATCACAGCTACATTAAAAAACAAAAAATAAGAAAAATAAGAAATAAAAAAACATATTATTATCACCCTTTAAAAGTCATATTATTATCGGAATCAAGACAATAAATATTATAACTTGTCACCAACTTAACGAACACAACAATTTTTTTTTTGGAAATTTCTAGGAGAATTTAAATTTAATCGAGGATTATATAAAGTTGTTCTTTTACTTCCTCTTTCCCGCTTCTTCTCATTCTTCTCTTCCCTTTCCTTCTTCTCTTGTGCTTGCCATTCATAGCATCTATCCGACGACGAATCATGGCACCGTCGCAGACAATGACGATGTCTTCCATCGAAGATCTTTAGGAGGTCATCACGAGGATGAGACCAATAGAGGTATTGGATAGTTTCCTTATTAGTGAAGCCATAGAAGCCTTGGATATAATCCACAACGACAAGCATTACAGTAGTTTGATCAATGGATCCCCACGGCTACTTCGTGCCAAGAAGAATGAAGCCCTAGACGTTATGACTTGCTACAATCATCTGATCATAAAATATGATTGCATGTTGTACAATATTCGTTAGTTGACAAAGAAAGCTTAGAATAAGTGGAATGTCTTAAAACGTATTTATCGACATATATGATCTTGATCTCTTTTATGCATAATGCTCCTTTTTAGGTGTGTTTAGGGATGGTTGTTCTACTTTTTAGGTGTGTTTAAGGATTGTGTTATCATTTTTTTAAGTTCGGTTATGAGACGACGACGAGATCCACGTGTCATGCTTTTTAGGTGTTCTATGATGACGACGAGATCCGCTCTGCTCCCAACGAGTCGTGTTGATACTATCTTATTTGTCATTTTAGTTTACATTTAGGACTTATTTGTTTTGTTGTAATTGTAAATGTAGGTATATGCAATTGTTTTAAAGACAAAAAAATGTGTTTCGTCAGCTATAATGTTGACTACTGAAAGTAACTTCATTTACAAAAATGAAAATTGTGATGTAAACCCACTTACAAGTAACTGCAGTTACATTAAAAAAACAAAAAATAAAAAATAATATTATTATCACCCTTTAAAAAATCATATTATTATCGGAATCAAGACAATAAATGTTATAACTTGCCACCAACTTAACGAACATAAAAAAATTTGGAAACTTTCAGAAGAATTTAAATTTAAATCAAGGATTATATAAAGTAGTTCTTTTCCTTCCCCTTTCATGCTTCTTCTTCTCTTCCCTTTCCTTTTTCTCTTTTGCTTATCATTCATAGTGTCCCATCAACGACGGATCATGGCATCGTTGCATATGATGATAGTGTCTTCGATCGAAGATCTTTAGGAGGCCATCACGAGGATGATGTCAATAGAGGTATTGGATAGTTTCTTTATCATTGAAGCCATAGAAGTCTTGGATATAATCCACAACAGCAGGCATTACGGCAGGTTGATCAGTGGATCGCCACGGTTATTTCGTGTCAAAAGAACGAAGCCCTCGACGTTATGGCTCGTCGTGATCATCAGATCCTAAAATATGATCGCATGTTGTGCAGTATTCGTCAGTTGACGAAAAAAGCCCGAAAGACATGGAATGTCATAAAATGCTTTCACCGACATATATGATCCCGATCTCATTTTTTTGTAATGCTTCTTTTTAGGTGTGTTCAGGGATGATTGTTCAATATTTTAGGTGTGTTCAGGAATGGTGTATCATTTTTTTAGGTTCGGCTAAGAGACAACGAGGAGATCCGCTTGTTATGATCTTTAAGTGTTCAGCGATGACAGCGAGATCCGCTCTGCTCCCAAGTCCCAACGAGTCATGTTGATACTATTCGATTTTTTAGTTTAGTTTCCATTTAGGACTTGTTGTTTTGTTGTAATTGGAATTGCGGGTATATGCAATTGTTGTAAAGACAAAAAATGTGTTTGGGCAGTTATAAATTTGACTACTGCAAGTAACTTCATTTACAAGAATGAAAATTGTGACGTAAACCCACTTACAAGTAATTGCAATTGAATTAAAAAAATAAAAAAAATAAAAAAAGAAAATACATTGTTATCACCCTTTAAAATAAAACAAAATTGCTCTTTTAAAAGTCATATTATTATCGAAATCAAGACTTTCCACAAACTTAACGAATGTAATAGGAAAAATTCTTGAAACTTTTAGAAGATTTAAATTTAAATCGAGGATTATATAAAGTTGTTCATTGTTTTCCCCTTTCCCGCTTCTTCTCCTTCTTCTCTTCCCTTTCCTTCTTCTCTTGTGCTTGCTATTCATAGCGTCCGGCCTGGCACCGGACGATGACAGTGTATTCCATGGAAGATCTTTAGGAGGCCATCGCGAGGATGAGGCCAATAGAGGTATTGGATAGTTTCTCTATCAGTGAAGACATAGAAGCTTTGGATATGATGCAACAGGTTGATCAGTGGATCCCCACGGATAATTCGTGCCAAAAAGAACGAAGCCCTCGACGTGATGGCTCGTCGCGATCGTCTGATCACAAAATATGATAGCATGTTGTGTCGTATTCGTTAGTTGACGAAAAAAGCCCGAAAGAAGTGGAATGCTATAAAATACATTGATCAACATGTATGATCCCGATCTCATTTTTTCGTAATGCTCCTTTTTAGGTGTGTTCAGGGACGGCGGTTGTACTTTTTAGGTGTGTTCGGAGATGGTGTGATTGTTTTTTTAGGTTCGGATATGAGACGACTACGAGATCCGCGTTTGATGCTTTTTAGGTGTTATGTGATGACTACGAGATCTCATTCATTAATGAAGCGGAAAGTTTTATCCATCATTAATTCTTGAATGGCATATTTGTTTATTCATGTAAATTCTAGGAAAACAATAAAAACGACATCATTCATCCTTTGAACCTAGGCATTTTTCTTTATATAACCCACATTAATGAGAAAGTTCAATGGGCAAAAAGCTAAAACATTACTATGTGTTTATAAATCAAGATTCATTAAAACATATAGTTAAAATTTCTATCAGAAAATTCCTTGTAGCAAAAGTCCAATTTCTCATAACATTTTTATTTTTATGTTATACGACATGTTTTTATTTCATGTGTAACATATTTATGATTTTAACTTTCGTAATACCCACCTAACTCTCCTTTTTTTTACTGTGTATTTACCTTCATTTAATAGTATGTATTTAATTTCACTTTTAACAACAAATACTAATAATTCAAATGTGGCTATGCATGAGATGAGAGCGAATAATACTTACTCTTTATTTTATTTTTTAAAATTTATATACTAAAGTAAGAGAATGTAAAAAGATAAATGCATAAACACATAAAAAAATAACATAAATGTTAATTGTGTTAGACATTTCATATTGAGTTAAATGGATGTCTAACTATTTCTTAGCTTATATGTGTCAATCAAGACATCTAATAGTTAATATTAAATCTACCAAATAATATTAATCTTTTTATCTGAAAATTAAAATTAACATTTTTTACCTAAAAGTCAACTACTTCTATTGGAACAAATTTGAATGTTTGATCAACACATTAAACTCTTTGGCATTTAAGTAAAAATATTTAAAAAGTCGAGGTGAAAATAGTTATAATTTAGTAATGAAAAAAATTAAACATTTTTATTTGTAAGGCTTGCACATATAAACACATAAATACACATTCTTCAAAAAAATTTTGCTCAATGTAGCAGTGAGATGTATGTTTAGCATAAAGAAGAAACTAAATTAGAATCAGGGCAAAATAATGTTTGAAAACTACAGTTCTTTGAAAAAGAACTCATGATATTTGAATTATAAATCTCTACAAGTAATTCATATGTGTATTGTTGGTAGGGGAGAGGTCACTGTAAGCCTGCACATATCATATTCACAGTTGGAATTCTAACTGACAGATGTGTGAAAGTTCATCAAGTACTACTACTACTTCTACTTGTGATCACTCATGACTCATGTATTGCCCAAGTTGCCTATGCCTGATAGTTGCAGCAGGGTCCTCCCCAAGTTTTACGGGGGTATCCAAAGTTGAATGGTAAAACTTTTACAAACAAACCTGAGGCCCAGGCAATGTCCACAACGCAAATTAATGAGTGAGAGACTTCTGATTCACTGTTGTGGAGAAACAAGCTTTTGAAAGGAGAGAGAGAGAGAGAGAAATTATTTTATGCATTCGAGTAAGTTGCATCTGGCACTGGGCTGCATGCTGCAAACATCTGCAGGCGTTTTTGGCACTGTTCACAATATATGGAATTCATTTTTTATTTATTTTTATTTTGTGTGTGTTTGGATTGGGAGGTTAAATAATATTTTTTTTGGAAATAAGATTTGATTCATCCCCTCGATTTGAATATCAAGATATCTCAAATTCGACAGTTTTTCATTTTTAATATTTTTTTTGGTATTAGGTCATGGACCTTTTTGTAATCGAAAAAAAAAGTTTTCCTTTTGGAATTACAAAAGAAATCTCTTAAAAAAATTAAACAGAAAAAAATTCAAAATTTGCATCAGGGAGGGACAAGGAGATGACTGTTGTGGTTGATCAAATAAAGCAACTGGGATGACTTCAGATTTCTGCCAATTGAAGAGTAAATGCACGTCTTCACTGCAATCAGTTTGATATTTCATATCAATCCTTTAAATTTAATTTAGTGCCAGGATCAGGATGTAGTTTTAAAAAAAATGCAAACAACCAAAAAAGCTTATTCTGACTTGATCCTGGTATAAAAATTTAAGTTTCTTAAGCGATTTTTAAAATTCAGACAGACTATCGAGGAGTTCGATATTCTAAAATATATATTTCATATTTTGATTGTCTTCTAATATTCATAAAAATAATCAATTAACATATAAATTATGTAAAATGCATGTTAATAGGTTATATAACATGTAACTAATTATATTATTATGATTAAGTTATAAATAAAGTAATAATTTAATATTGTTATAAACAATATTAATAAAAATATAGGGCGATGAAAAAATGGATAAACTTTTTATTTTATGAAAACAATAAATGTGTCAGCGTCACTTTATTGATATTGTGTTAAATATATTTTTAATCATCAAATTTTAAATCTAAAATTATAATTTATTGTTAACATTATATGTATAAAGCTTTGTACTGTCCGTTATAAGTGAATCATTTTAATAATGAATAACAATAAAAAAATCAAAATTTAATGATTAAAAAATATATTTAATTTCGTCTAAAAATTTATTTTACTAATGAATAATGTCGATCATTATTTTTCTCGCACCATTTAATCTTAACGACCTTCTTGAAAAAAAAAATGACAATTTTATCATGTTTTAACAGATATATAAATACACAACTAATCAAATTTAGTTGACACACTTGATAAGCAGGGTTGTGCCTCCTTGAGGGGCTGAGAATTAATAGTCTCGAGTTCGAACTTCAAAACCGTAAATTTAATCAGATGTACCAAAAAAATTAATATAAACACACAATTTATTATGATTAGGACTGATAGGTGGAGGCAGATTTTGACCAATTCAAGATCCTGAGCAAAGTAAGACAAACTATTTTGGATCAGGTTGATTTCATTGATCATGGACCCAGAAAAGCATGTTGTAGACCTGTGACATGTAATGCTGGCGCAATGGGACCTGTTAATTCTGTGCTTTCAAAAACAAGAGCGAGTGATCAAGTTGCAGAACAGCAGAAAGACAGGTGACCATTATCCAATCCATTCAGGAACATGCACCAACCCAATAAACTCCAAAGCCTGCCTACAAGTTTTGATGCTCAATTAAACGAACCATAGGATCCTGTGTCCACTGTACTTTTCAGATAATCAAGGCCCTGTGCAACAACAAAAAAAAGTTTCAGTCAATTTAAGAACCTTGCAGAGATCAGAAAGCAACAAGAGCATATCAGAGAAATGATCCCAATTAAGAAGAAAACAAGCTACGATTTGTGGATTTCGATCTGGTTAACTTTCTGTTTGACTTGAAATTTGAGTTTTTCCTGTCAGGGCGGTGATAAAGGCCAAGTCTCTACCGCATTGTTTTAATTGGTGCCATTGGCTGGATCTTGCTTGCTATACAACTAGACTTCAAAATTTGTTCATCTGGCACTGGGCGAGATGATTAAATACGACCAGGAAAATTCGAACCCCCTTGCGTGCATAAACAATATCAATTTGTTTGTGCCTGATCCCGATGCAACAGAAGCACCAAACAAAAAACTGGTTATGCAGTCACAGATCACCTTTTTGAGGAAAACAATTCTTCTTGTTCCTTCGTGGGGAGAGAGAGAGAGAGGATACTGATCGTGGATTCATCAGTTTGACTACTCAAGTCAATTTGGCAGGTCAAAGCATGCTTAAAACTGTTTGAAAAATGCATCATCCATTTGAAAAAAAAGCTGAATTTTGCTAGTTAAATTCAACTCTTCCATGATTGAAACTGTTTGAGTTGAAAAAAAAAGTTCAACTGGTTCATGATCAATAAAAGAATTTATAGTGTGATCGATGATTAGCGGACTGACTCCGATAAAAAGAGCGGAAGCAAGCAGATTAGTCCGGTTTACTTGACTTTTGGATATCAATTTTAACACCCAAATTGAAAGAAATTAAAGCAGGAGTTCTCATCAAAGAACATGTGTACAGTGAGTTAGTGCTATGACATCAAATTCTTTCTGGTGACAGGCAAAGAGAAGGTGGCATGCGTGCTCATCAAAGCCTTCAAAGTTCAAAGGTATAAGCTTAGCTGCAAAGGCAGCTTGTTGTGGGCCAAAAGAAGCTAAAAGTTTTCTTCTAAAAGGATCTTTACTCTTGCTTATTACCTAAGCCAGAGTCATGAGTTTACCAAGTGGAGAGAGAAAGAGAGGGAGAGAGAGAGAGAGTACTGTCAGAGATACTGCTGCTATCTGTCTACTAGCTACCTTAATCAACACCCCACAAATGCAGAGCATGTGCAAGACCACCTCCTTTAACAATTAGTTTCAAGTAATTAAGCATCCTAAAGCAGGGTTAGTCAACTCAATCATACAACCCAACAGATTTGCGTCACACATTAACTCAAAGTTATATGATCCTAGAAATATTAAGATGGATCCATTTTGCCAGCTTTGTGCTTGTGGATCACCAACCATGCATATTCTTAATTCAGGAGTTTTCGTGTTTGATTAGATGCCCACAGGTACTGTGTTGGCTACTTAATTAATTTGCTGCATAACAATAAATTAATGTTCATCCAACCAAACAGTGCTAGCAGTAGAAGACTGGGTCGAATTGTCTAACCATAGTAAAAATAATTACAGGCTACTTTGTCTATAGAAATGAACGTTCGAAGTTGTAATGAGCTGTTGATGCCATTGGAAGGACAAACATAACTTTAAGCAGAATGTACTGTATGAACCTAACTGTTCTATGAGAGCAAATTCTTCAATTACCTTTTACCATATCCTTCAATCTCTCTAATGTGCAGAATCAGCTTAATTCCCATAATTGGCCCCTTTAAAATACTCGTTGTTCTTCCAAGATTTCATAATCTTCTTCAACTTAAAACCTCTGATTTAAGTCTCTTAGCAGAGCAATTAATTTCTGATTTTTTTTCTGAAAATGATTACAATGGATTAATTAGCTTGGATTCTCCAGCAAGATGTAAATAAGGGAAAAACACTAATTGTATCATATCAGATCACTGACATTAACGCAGAGAATAATCCTTTTAAACTTTGTCAATTATATATAATATGGAATTATTCTTCTTCTGGTATGTGCAGCTACATATACCAAAATCTTTTTATGCATGATTCAGAAATCATATACATACAGAATATAATATACACAAACAGTTCACACACTGCATGTTTTTTTTTTCTTGTTACAATATACTGCATAGGTTATGATAAGTCGTGTTAACATGGACACAGTGATCAACAAAGCTTCAACACTGATCAAGATGTATTACCCATCAAGACAGACCGAATTGGTCGAAGAATTCATTCATGTCGAGCACTCGTATTATTTTCATACAAAGAAGTAACGAAAAAAAAAGAGTTTTTTTTGTTATAGTACTGGTCGTAGAAAAAAATTACAAGAGATCCAGAACAAAGCTGCAGCTTTTGCTGTTGCATGTATCAGTAGCAGTTCAATTAACCTACTCGAATTTTCTTAATGCTCGGGCGGGGGAGCGGGACGAAGACCGCGGCCAGGTCGCTGGGCACCGGGTAGAATCTCGCCGCCGGAGGCAAGAATTTTCTCTTGGCAGGCCTCGGCTTCCTGGGCGCCGGCGGGCACAGTAGCAGCCGCGGCGTCACCTGCTTCGGGGTGGCGGGCTGTTCGAGCTTCAGCGTGATGCACTCGGCACTGTCTTCGTGGCCACCGGCGCCGGGCTTCGACGGGAGGACGCTTTCGCCTTCGACGGGCTTTGCGCCGGTGCCGGATGTTTGAATTGGCGGCAGGGACGGCAGGCGCGGGTCACGGAGGGCGAGCTCTAAGCCCATTCTTCTTGGAGGAGATGAGAGAGAAAGAGAGGGAGGTACGTGGTAGAAATGTAGGTGCAGAGGTGGTTGAAGGCTATATATGGTCGTATACGAGAATGGTGGGTGGTGGTGGCGACATCGAGAGGTAGGCCACTAGAAAGGTCTCAACAAGGAGAAGAGTTAGAAGGGCAGGCGTGGAGAGACACATGAGATGGCTGTGATGATGGCCTGTGCCTGGAGAGGTGACCAGCATTATATGCTGAGATAGTGCACAGCAGTTAAATAGTATGATCGAGAGAGAGAGAGAGAGAGAGAGAGAGAGAGAGAGAGAGGTAAGAAGATATTAAGGAAATAGGAGTTAAAGAGGCAGCATTAATGGACAGTCTCAAACATCTCTTAGCTGTTTCATGTCTGATCCCCCAAAGATCTATGAAGCACAAATAAATGAATAATATTTGCCCCTTGGCATGCGGAAGAATATATGATTCAACTTTGGTTCATGATCCAAGAAGCCAATAAGTAATTTGGCAGATCTTGTGCATCCATTATGAGATCCAGTGGTCCTCAATGGCTCAACAACAGTCTTTGAGGTAAGCACTGGAGGGCAATTTTGTCATTCAGCTGATTACATGAGAATGTTAAATATATAAACCCATTAAACAAAATTAATGAGAAAATATAATGATTTATGACATTAATCCTTTATAATTAATGCTCCTGACTGAAAGATAAGTAAAGATAAATATTCCTTCCATAGCTATAAATGTTAGGCATTAAGTTTTGACACTATATATGTAGCTTTATCCCTCTATATATATCTTTTTTGTTGGCACATGTAGGAAAAAGGCTGTTCATATCACATGGCATTTGTTCAGGTCTTTGGAGGTCTTAAACTTTCCTTTAAGGCTCAGTTAATTATATCAACCTTTCACTAAAGGGAAATGCAGAGTATAAACCTAGCAAACATATGCAAGAGCATCAGTCAAGTAGGGTTTTGGTGCATCTAAGTACTCAAATAAACAAGAACTAGTTAAGTTTGCAGATGAGCTCCTCTCCAATCAACTGATCCAAAAGGCTCAAATTAAGGTTGACTGAGCAACACAATTGAGTGATCCCTAGGACTCTCGTCGATTCATTTGTGAATTGTCTCAATCCAGGGGCATAATTATGGGCATATGTATGCTGACAACAATGGTGAGTTTATATATTAATTGCAATGCAAATATTTTGTGATCATGCTCATGTTAGAGCAGGCCTGCTGCAATGATGCAAAAGGTTTCAGGTGTGCATGAAAGATGAAAGATATGCATGTGTCCCCTTTTCAAGAAAAGGATTAATTTTTTTGTGACTGCAAGAGTAGCGTTTTTCTTTTTCTTTTTGCTGTTGCCACAAAAAAGAAGAGCACTGGTAGAAGAATAGAAGAACAAACAAGTATTATCTTTTGCTAGATTAAAATAACAGCAATTAAAGAGAGTGACTGGAAGTGTTGAAATCTTTATTTACTATGAAAGATTTTGGGTGAATAGAAGGAACCATCTGGCAGAAGAAAAAAAAGAGCTTTTGCTGGCAAATGGGGCTGTAACAGAGCATATGATGTGAAATTTAATTTTATAGCATAAGTTTGTAACATAAGTTGATGATTAGCAGGGGCGGACCCACATATATCTCGAGGGGGGCCACCCCCCAACTTTTCGGTATATAAAGTATATATATACGTATATACTAGTAGTTATAGCCAATAAATAAATTAAATACTAACAAATTATCAGAATTAGCTAACTGGCATAGTGGATAGGTGGTTTTGACAAGCATCTAGAGGTCTAGGGTCCGTCCCTGATGATTAGGGTACTGCATTGAGGAATAATTTGCTTAATATATAATGGATCAATTAATATTGCTATAAGGGGAAGGAATCATTGAAGGAGCATGGAACTAGCTGATAATATACTTTATCCATCATTGTCATTACAAGAAGAACACATGCATAAAAAACTTCATGCAGTAATGTTCGAATTTGAGCAAACTCTTAGCTACACTGCCTACACACAATATAGTTGGTATAGTTCTGTACTGGTAGGTATTGGAGAAACTTATGGTGGTCAGAGTAAATGTTACTTTGGTAGTTATATGAGATGTATCTGACTGACTGGTACACAGTAAGTCGCAAACAACAACTGCATGTGGGAGAGGCTAAGGAAAGAGATGAGAAAAAGCCTTTATAGGGAGCTCCATAGTTAAACGATCAGGACATGAAACTTACTGACTACGAGTGTCAGCTTATTGCTTACAACTAATCACTAGTTTGCTGTAATAAAAAAGGAGAGAGAGAAAGAAAGTGAGATTTGTATACTGAAAAAAAAGTGGGATTTGAATCCTCATGGAAAATGTATAAGGATTTAGTTAAAGTGACAGGTTGAAGTATTTTGTGACCATGTACGTGGGGAATGCTATCAGATGGTGAGCTCATGTATAAATAAGGCTTATATTCATTTTTATGAGAAAATTGTACCTAAAAGAAAAATAGTTTGGTGTATGACTAGGAACAAATCAAATATGAATTGCTGTGAAGCCATTTGAGCAGCCTATAATAGAACAAGCAACAGAAGAGTACAAGGAACCACCAAAGCATAAGAATGGGACAGGAGGTGCATGGTTTCAGCTTTTTATCCTGCATGCAGCAGCTCAGAACAAAATTTCATGGCTGACAACTGCATCCACCTTGCCATGCAGATCTTGTTAAATTCTGCATGCACACACATATACCTCATCAGGTTTCTGCCATCCCTAATTTGCAGATGGATGCTGAACCACTCATGCATGCACACAGCTGATCTGTAGTACTCTTATCTGTTCAGTTTCTGTTTAGACCTCAGCCAGTGGTATCTATCAAATCTCAAAAGCATATAAGTAGAGAATTTTGACGTTCTTCATATCTTTTTATGATCAGGTTCAGGAGTCAGGGTCTTTATATTTTTCTTCTTGTCTAGTTCATTGTGTGACTGAATTCCTTTCTGCAACTTTGTTATATCTTCCACATACTACTACCACTACTAATTCTGAAATGGAATTGGCACCCGGACAAGGCCAAGGAGGCCAGTTCAAGAAGTGAAACAAAAAGGAGTTGCTTTCGAGATAAAGCGGAGAGAGAGATGAGAGAGAGGTCAATCGTACACATATCTCATATGCTTTCAGCTGCGTGCATTATTGATCTGTGCTTGTCCTTTCTTTAAATATGTCGAACAACGTAGATAAGCTGAAGACAATGAGTACGATCATGTTTAGGGTTTACAGCTCTGATATCACAAACCAAAAGAATCTCTACATCGGATCCCTTCCATCTTCTTCTTATGGTGATAAATTATACTTTAGAATTTTAGGAAGATAACTTATTTTATATTGTTTTGTTAGGTAAGAAAAATAAGTTCAGAAATACATTTTTTTTTGTTTTCTCTGTAAATGACATAAAAGATAGTATAAGATTGAAAAATATTTTTATTCGTTGTGTGCTCTTATACCAATTGTTATACCCTGTAAAGGTTTTGACACAAATAGTTGTAACGAAAAACAAAAATGTCAGGCAGCAACACAAATATGAAATAATAAGAACAAATACAAATCAATGATATTATAATTTATGTGATAAAACTCTCAAAATATAGAAAAGAACATTCATGAATAGATTCAAACAAAAATTCTCTTTTACATCTGCTACAAATCATATCCCCCCTTCTTCTTTTTTTCAACCAGGACTCTTCCAAATAGGGTGATTAAAAAAATTGAATTTCATCTGAACTTTTTTTTATCATGAAATCTTAATTAACTTAGGATACAAGAACATTCTTAAAAGAGAAAAATGTTCTAGTTAAGAAAAAAATTTGTGAAAATACATTAAAATATACTTTAGGACTTTAGGAATTTTTTTTGTGAAAATAATTAATTTTCTACTGTTTGGTTAGATAAGACAAATAGGTTCAGCAATACATTTTTCTGTATAAATGGCATAGAAGATAGAATAAGATTGAAAATATTTTATTTGTTGTGTACTCTAATACCAATTGTTGTACCCAAGATAAATTTTAACACAAATAGTTTTAATAGAAGAATATATATTTGATTATCAATTGTTACTATACAAAAATGAGATATCAAAATATATAGTAAGATAAATATGAAATAACAGGAGCAAACATATATTAAGGATGATACTGAGATGAAGTGATAAAGAGTTTCTCCTCGAGTTTGAGTTCTCTCTATTTAAAAAATTTATTGGGAGTCTCACCCGCTATAATTATCGAAACGATACAGACAAAACTAATAATTCCGAATATTATGAGAATAATAAAAAAATGATAATAATAACATCCAAGTATAGAAGAAACCATTCAAAGCGGAGTCAAATATAAGATTTTTTTTTAATCACGATGTATCACTTTCTTCCTCCGATCACAGCTACTTCAAATATAAAAGATTAAGGCTCTGTTTGAATGTTTAATATATTTTTCCCCAATTTTAAAAATTCACCTTAAAATGTTTTTTTCAAAAGTGCCTTACGTTGAAAGTTTTTACAACTTAAAATAATTCAAACATGTGTTTGAATGCCATGTCCGAACATTGCAAAATCTTGGACAGCACTGTGAGAAAATTGGATGTCGCATCTAATAATTTTTTTAGTGAACGCACAAGTCAACAAGGGGCACGACCAAATACGTTGAGAAAATTGGATGTCTCATCTAATAATTTTTTTACTGCGTAAAACCTCTACTTATTTTATCCAAACGCCACTTTGAAAAATTTTACAATAAAGAATGTTTTTGACTTTTGCTGTGGTTTTACAAGGTACCCAAAAGGACCCTAAGTATAATAATTTGATGATTAAAGAAAAATCAAATTTCATCCGAATTCTTTTTACCATAAATCTTATCTAACTCGGATACAAGAAATATAAATTAATATGACATTTTTCTCGCTGACTATTTCTTTCCTAATTGTCAAATACATGATCTTTTATCAATTGTTGTTAATTAGACTAACATTGTTTAATTGCATGCCATGCCTGCTAGATTTACAAAAGAAGATGAATAGTATGAATTTGACATATCCAGCGTTTGCTTTCCAGAGTCCAGATAATGTTAATGTTATGGTCCTTATGGATCAACTTCTCACAAGTACAATTGGGGAAAAAAGTGTAAACGTGCATAACATGAAACTTCAACCTCCCTTTATTGTGAATATATATATATACATATATATATATATATATATATTTATTTATTTATATGCATATATATATTATTTTTTAGCCTATATATAGTGAAAGATGTTATGGCCAATTCATGAGGTAGATATTTTTGTTTATCTTGAAAGGGAAAAAGTTGCAGGAGAATCTTTTAGGACTGCGTTGTCCTGGTAGTCTAATGTTTAAGCTACAAATGCTAATAAAAGATATTTATTTCAGTACATTTACATTCACCAGATCATTATGATACATGCTACTTAGAATTCTGGCTATTTAACATAGAATCTTAGGGGATATTTCTTTAGAGGTAATTTTTCTACATTATCGATAATATTATATTAAATTATTTGAGTCCACTATATTAACTTGTTCACTTTATTTTAATTTTATAGATAATCTACATTGCAAATCATGCAGATTACTTATGAAGTGATAATCTGAATTGCCTATGAAAGAGGAGACAATTCAAAATGTCACTTCACAAGTAATCTGTTATAATTTTTTTTCCACCTTTGAGCTTTAGAATTTTATTTAACTAAATAATAAAAATAGCCACATAAATAATAATATAATATTTTATTAATTAGTATAATTATTATTAATCACTATAGTAATTTTTTTATCAATAAATAGATTATTGGTATTATTTCTATTAATTTTAATATCAACATTAATAATTAACTATATTTTTTTGTATATTATAAATAATAAATAATTAAATATTTATTTTTAATATAATAATACTTTAAAATAATAATTATTAATTTATTATTATTATTAGATAATTATATACTACTTATTTTATACATTTATTTATTTGATGTATAAATTTTATGAGTTTAAGTATATGCTTGTAATTCAAGTTTACATAATTTAAATTAAATTTATAAACTTAACTCTATTGTTTAAGGGTATTTTGATAAAAGTTATATTTTATTCATTAATTTTTTTTATAATAAATAAAATTATCAAGATTGCTCTGTACATTGTTTATGCATACTAAACAAAGCAATGTACATTAGTGGTAATCTTTGTGGAAAACAATATAAATTGCTAGGTAATGTGGAAAGATAATATAGTGAACACATTAGTGTATACCTACTAGCAGGTAACATAACTCACTCCACAAATTAAATTGAGTTGATTTGATTAGTAGATAACACTCATTTGGTTAAGAATTCATTTTTGTAATCATAAATTTAGTCATAACTTATTTTTCATTACCGTTCAAACAGTAAATTAGTATATGTATGTATGAATATCAACCAAAAAAACATATATAATTGTTTATATGAGAAAAAAACTTCACAACTTTTGAGAGCAAAATAATGAAAGTTCTCTTTAATTAAATAAGGAGCATTATGTTACCTATTTTTTAATTATAGAATATACGATGTATATCAAATTTTCTTTCTCCTATTTTTTTATTTCTCCTAATTCATCGTACATTTAATATTATAGGTTTGATAAGATAGATAATATGGTGCTTCCTACTTGCCCTCCATTTTTTTTAAGTCAGCGTTTGGCAGCTAGAACCCCTTTGGCAACTAGAACCTAGCCAGGTTCTACCGAGATCCGCCAAATGAGGTGACGTTCGGCAGAACTCGAGAAGGAACCCCAAGGCTAGAAACTCGGATCACGTGACCCCATATTCCTACTTGCAGTAGAAACCCGAAGGTTCCTTCTTTTTTTTTGCATAATTTTTTTTTGCAATCTTTTTTTTTCAATCTTTTCAAGATATCACAATTTTTTAATTTTATTTTTCTTTCCTCCCACTATTTTTTCATTTACTTTTTAATTTATGTTTTAACTATTTTTAATTTAAATTATTATCATATTTAATTTTAATTTTATACTAACTCAATAAGATATTTTTAATATAAATTAACTAAATATTTTATATTTTATATTTATCTTTTAGTTTAAATTATAAATATTAAGTTTTAATTTTATACTAGCCAATCATATAATTCTAAAATTATTTTTAATTTAAATTTAACAAAATGTTTTATATTATTATATAATATTTACTTTTTAGTTTAAATTATCAATGTTTGATTTTAAACTTAAGTTTAAATTTTATACTAACTCAATAATATAACATCAAAATTATTGAACGTTTAATCTTAATTAAAAAAATATTTTACATATTATATCATATTTATTTTTTAGTTTGAATTATTAACGTTTGCTTTTCAAATGTAATATTTAAATTTTGTACTAACTTTTATATATTAATGTTTATTTTTAATTTAAGCTTAACAAAATATTTATATATTATCTAAAAACAATTTTATATTATTTATTAAAATTATTAAAAAAATTATGTTTCAAACTAAATTTATTATTTTTTATTTATAATTAATTTTATTTTTCGATTCTTAATATTTTTAGTTCATCCAAACATTATTAGAACTAATCTATCAAATCAAAATATTCACTAGAACCTGGAGAATACTAGGTTCTAGTTGCCAAACAAGACCTAGACAATGTGACAATTTGAAAATCATGCACCCAACGGTTCGTGCCAAAAAGGAGGAACCGTTCGGTTCCATGCCAAGCCCATTTTTTCAACTTTTTTTTACTTTAACGTTCTTTTTTATTTTTCTCATCTAGTTTAATGTGTTGATGAATTACAACCATTTTATTTGACTTCAATTTTTTTCAACTTTTAATTTTAATTAAAATGATAAGTTGCAATTTTGTATTAAATATATTTTATAATAAAATAGTTTATTACCTTATGTTTAATTTATAATATAAATTATTTTATTAGTACAATTAATAAATATTTAAACAAAATCTTTTTTACAAAACTATTATTGCTAAAATAATATTTCGTGAGTTTAGTTTTATATTATTTTTTAATAGTTTTAACCAATATATTTTATAAAATGTATTTTTATGAAAATATTACTTTATGATATTAATTTCATATTACTTGATATAATTTTTAAATTAAAAAAGTTTTATTTTTATTAAAAATATATTTTATATTTCTGGTTCTTACCTTTTATCCAAACACCCTTAGAACGTATATATAATCATTATATTTTTAGTTTATCCAAATATTACTAGAATTAGTTTGTCAAGTCAAAGAACCCGGAGAATTCCAATTCTCCAACCAAACGCGCCCCAAGGTAGCATTTGGATGGAGAACCTTGGGTTGTTCGAGGTCCACTGAATAGATTGATTGATAGATTAATTCTAATTGTGTTTGGATGAACTAATGATGTTAAGTTTTAGGAGATATTTGGATGAATCGTATGATAACTCAAAAATATAGAATTATCTTTTAGATAAATAAATTAATTATAAATAAAAATAATAATATTAGTTTGAGACATAAATAATTATTTCCTAAAATCATAATAAATAATATAATATAGAAAATATTTTAGAAACATATTATTAACTTAGTATAAGATTAAATTTAATATTTAAAATAAACATTAATAATGTAAATTAGAAGGTATTGAGTTAATAAATTAAAATAAATGTTAATAATCTTAATAAACATTAATAATTTTAATAAAAGTTAAAAATCTTAATTATTTAATAAGTTAATAATAAACTACTAAAATTAAACATTACTAATTTTAATTAAAAGTTAAACGTACATATCATTAACTTTTAATTTTATACTTAATGAATGTTTCGTGATAAATTAAAAGTAAAGTATATATACATTAATATTAGTATCATTAACTTTTAAAATAAAATTAATAACATTTAATTTTATTAGTTTATTATTAAATTTTAATGTTTATTATTAAGATATTATATAAATTATTTTATTAAACTTACACTAAAAAAAATTTAAAATTATAATATATAGTTAATATAAAATTAAAATTTAACACTTAAGATTAAATGTTATTATTTTAAATGGAAAAAATTAACATAAATTTTAAAAAAAGAAAGTAGGAGGAGAAATAATAAATCAAAAGAGAAAAGAGAATGTCAAAGCCAAAAAAATGGTCACATCATGGACAAAAAAAAAGAAAAGAAAAAAAATAAAAAGGCATCTGGTGGAACCACAAGGTTCCTGCTACAAAGCAAGAACCTGGGCCACCATAACTAAGGATCACATGACCCTTGGTTCTAGTGGTCTGGTTTCACCTCGAATTCTGTCGCAAGATTTGCGTTTGGCTTAATTCGATAGAACCAGACCCAAGTTCCACATGAGGTTTTGATCTCAAATGCAACCTAAGGCCCTGTTTGGCAAGAAGAACCTGAGGTTCTTGAAATTTTTTGATTTAATAGATTAGTTCTGGATGTGTGTTTGGATAAATGTAGAACCGAAGATGAGAACTAAAAATATGAGGTTCTTGATGTGTTTGGATGAACTTAGGTTGAACCAAATTATAATATTAAAATAATTATTATTATATTCTTCAAATTTTATTAATATTTTCTTATTAAGTTTATTATTATTATTATTAAAGTTGATTATTATATTACTATTATTATTATTAATGATAATTTTATTATTATCATTAATAATAATAATAATAATAATAATAATAATAATAATAATAATAATATTATTATTATTATTATTATTATTATTATTATTATTATTA
>LTAE01009144.1:0-19145 GCA_001647135.1 Pontederia paniculata
AATTAGATACTCTTACATGATGATGGTGGCGTGCACCGGCGATGCTCATGACAAGCTACAGTTGCACATGGTGTCTTCTGGTCTTAGTTTTATGATGTCTTAGGTTTCCATTGAGTTGTACTTTCAAACTCATTTATCTGAGGTCTTATCATTATTATTATGTCATGTCAGATTGCTCAGGCTATAATGTTGGACCAGTTTAGTATTTTTATCTCAATAAAATAGACTTATTTTTATTATGTTTAGTCTTCCGCTGATGTGGCTTGGTTCTTGACTGAAAAGTCAATAGTCAAGTCAACGTTATATGATGTGTAATGTCACCCAAAAAGTTTTAAATTTGGGGGCGTTACACTTTTGGCATCTCTGAGGCAGTCGTCGATGTCACCAGGAAGGACACAATTGGCAACGACGTCGAAGAGGATCCTGATTGGTTCACTTTCGATAAGTCGCCGGTGTTCATGCCTGCCACAGCCATCGTCATGGTAAACTTGATGGCTCTCGTCGTCGGCTTGCTTCGGCTCTGTCGGCCAGGCAAAGGAGGAACTTTGTCGGGGCTCGAGGAGTTCACATGCAGTGGATGGTTGCTGCTCTGCTTCTGGCCGTTTGTAAGGGGACTGGTTGGAAGAGGAAAATATGGGATCCCCTGGACAATCATTTGGAAGGCTGGACTATTGGTTTTAATCTTCTTGCAGTTCATCCGACAAACATAGACAACTTTTTGAATCATGTCATTGATGTGGAGTGCAAACTAGCACATTTTGTATAATAAATGGATGTGCTTCTATATATATCAATTATGCTTAGTTTCTGAAATCAGAATATCTGTTGTTATAGTCTTAGTAGTATATGTTGATATGTCTTAAATTTGAACCCAGTGATAAACCCATCTTTGACCTCCTTGTATCACCAGCCGCTCGAATAATTGGGGCGGTGAAGCCGCCCGTCCCATACGGGGGTCAATGAGCCTGGTGATGGAGCCCTCGAAACCTAGACAACCTTAGGGTTTTTATTTCTTATTTTATATTGGGAGTCAATATATAAACTCCCTAGGGTGCGAATTGTTCAACATCTTATTTCATCTATTATTTTCCACATCAAGGAAAGAACTATAGCCATTGTACGAGAACCTTGCCCAGTTAAGGGTGTACCTCGTAAATCCGTATGTCTTCTTTATCTGATTTTTCCTCTCTCTCATTTATTACACATAACAAATTGATATTAGAGCCGCAAGGTTCATCGGCGATATGAAATCAGGCGAAGAAATGACGTCCAACAATGTGAAGATCGAGAAGTTCACCACATCAAGTTAATCAATCATAACAAGATAAACCTGATAAGCAATCGAAAGAGTCTATTATTGTTGGACGTCCTTATAGGCAGGTGGGTCCTCCTAAGTGATATGGCTTTGGGGACATGATTGCTTATGCATTGCAGGTGACTGAAGAGGGAAGTCCCCAGAGCCATCAACTTATAAGGACACCATCTCATCCGTAGAATCAAAAGCAGTGGATCGCTGCTATGGGTGAGAAGATGGAATCTCTTCACAAGAATCAGACATAGGACTGGTCAAATTGTCAAAAGGCAGAAAGGTTATAGGCTACAAGTGGGTTTTCAAGAAGAAAGTTGAAATTTTTGAAATTGAAGGCGTAAGATATAAGACATGCCTAGTTGCTAAAGGTTACAATTAGAAAGAGAGAGTGAAATATAATGAGATTTCTCACCCATTGTCACACACACTCTCATGTAGGTGCTGCTTGCTCTTGTAGCACATCAGAATTTGGAGCTTGAACAACAAATGTGAAGACCGCCTTCATACATGGAGAACTTGAAGAAGACATTCTGATGAGTCAACTAGAGGGGTTATATATTCCAAGAAAGGAAGACCAAATATGCAGGTTGAAGAAGTTTTTATACGAGATGAAGCAGTCTCCACGGTAATGGTACAAGAGATTTGATACATTTGTGATCACTAAGAGATTCAACAGAAGTTCCTATGATTGATGTGTTTATCACAAGAAGGTGAATGATGGCTCCACCATTTTTTTGATCTTGTATGTTGATGATATGCTTATTGCTGCCAAGTAAATGTTAGTTATTTAGGATTTGAAGAAACTCCTCAGTTCAGAATTTGACATGAAGGATCTTGGTGCAACTCAGAAAATTTTGGGATGGAGATAGTTAGGGATCACATACATAGTAAACTTTTCTTATCTCAGAAAAGCTACATTCAAAAGATTTTATCTAGATTTGGTATGGCTTCAACAAAGTCTCTCAGCACTCCATCAGCTTCAAATGTGTACTTTTCCATGGGCTTTGCACAACAATCTAATGCAAAGAAGGAGTAGATGTCTCGTGTTCCTTATGCCAGTGCAGTTGAAAGCTTAATGTATGCTATGATGTGCACGAGATTTGATATTGCACATGCAGTTAGTATGATGCGAAAAATCACACGCTAAAAACTCAGCAAGTATACTAGTCGCACAAGTAATAAAGAGATGAGTAGAATGTCGAACCCACGAGGACTGATGAATTTTAATTTCTAAAGCTTTATCTTGAAATTTGATTAAAGGATCTTCAATGAATTAAGGAAAATATAAGATAAGATAAGATGAGAAAATAAGAAGAAAAGATAAAAGATAGAAGAAAAGATTTTCAGAAAGATTTGGATGATAAAAAGATTTGGTTGGTTAGGATTAAAAAATTTTGTTTTAACCTTGTTATCTCTTGGATATAATTATTTAAGACGTTGAATATTAGATGGTAGAAGGATTGATTTAAATTTATAAGACTCCGGAAACAGATGACTTAACTATCTTAATAATAATTCAAGTCAAGAATATGTGAAAATATTAATCCCAAAATTAATTAATGTTAAAATGCAATGAAATCAAATCCTAAATTGCTAGGCATCTCTCGAGTGAATAACAACATACAATCTATGAATTCTGGAAATAGATAGACATAGATCTTTGCATCTAAAAAAACAAACGCTTGAAAACAACCAAAGAAAAATATGCCAGAAAACGGCACGCGTCGCATCCGAAACGGACCGCGTCCAGGCAGATGAAAACACGACTTTGTAGAAAGGGAAAACAGAGACGAAGAGATGAAAATGGTCCGTGTTACAAGAACAAACCCGTTTAGGTGAACACGGTCCATTTTAGGTGAACACGGCCCCTTTTGAGGCATCTTAGAGTTTGAGTCCAACACGACTTCGAGCACGGTCGGTGCTGCTCTGCGATGATGACATGTGACAAAATCTGGACGTTGATAGTGTCCGTTTTGATCCAACGGCGTGAACGCGGATAACTTTTTCTTCAAAGTTTAACACAGTCTGTTTTTAAGCAACACAGTCCGTTTTGGCATGGCGAAGTTGAGAGCTTCCAAAATAGAGTCGAACACGAGCTGTTTTGTGAAACACGGTCCGTCTAGCTTCATAATTTCAGAGTATGCTTGGTTAAATATGCTACTTGAGGCATTTGCGATAAATTCATGTGATTTCCTGAAAATTAATCATATATAGCACTTAGGTAGAATCTGGCTCATGAATGAAATATCAACTGAAATAATGCATGAATTAATGTAAAATACTAAGAAAACAACATGAAATAGATGTATGTAATATGTATATTTTTGCATGCATCAAACATCCCCAAGCTTGAATACTTGCTTGTCCTCAAGCAAAAACTAAAGACAAAGCTCAAGAATCAAAAGAATCTGTCATGACTTCCATCCTACCAACCAATACTTCCATCCTACTGTTCTCTTGCACATCTATCGTCAAGTATCTTTTCTCAAACCAAAAATCCCAGCCTTGTAAAAGTTTTGAACTTAGACATATTTAAACATTTCTAATCCAGCCTCATTTATTCGAAAAATATACAATTAGTCATATAAAATCAATAATGCTAAAAACAAAAGTAATAATTGAGCTTAAGATATTTAAATATTTGAAATTTAAATTGTTCATACTTTTTCTTTCATTTAAGTTCAATTTTGAACTCAGCTCTGATTCGAATACTCCAGTATTTGTCCATATTGCACAAGGTGGTCCATGTAGCAAGCTTTCAATCGATGGATCCTAGACCAGTTAGCCTTAGTCACCAGGCATGAACCCCTACGGATTTAATTACCTGAACACATCGAGGTTCCAGATAACACCTTTACTTATTTAAACAATTAAATTTTTCAAAATTTTCACAATTTTAACACTTATTATTCCAAAATATGCATAAGCTCAAAAATTACTTAATGCATTCAATAAAATTGCAACTATAATTATAACCAAATAGAAGAAAAATAAAAGCAAGCTGGATAAGAAATATAGTACTTAGTTCATAATTTTACTCAGCAACTTTCTATTTTTCCAATACCCAGTACAGAGGCGATAGTTGATAAAAAGGACAATAATTGGATTTCATAGATTAGCAAAGTGTCTAAAAGTTAGTGCTAAAAAGCCAGTCAAGGTTAACAAGTTAGTTAATTTGACAAAAGATAATGCAAAAGTTTTTTTTTCTAATGCAACATAATGCAGTACATCATGCAAACAAAAGCAAATATGCAACTAATGTAGATGAAGATGACAAAACGCATGACCATGCACCATCCCCAAGCTTTAAATCAAACATTGTCCTCAATGTTGAAAAGCTTCCAGGGATAACAAAATGATAACAAAATGAAAAAAAAAACAACAAAGCAGAAGAAGGACAAAAACAACATAAGTGCATCAACGTGGTGGTGATGGAGGCGGCGACCACAGCCCATAGTGACCCTAGCTGATGTGATAATCATGTTGGCGCCGCATCATCCTCTCCATCTGGACCATACGCTCTCGATCCTCCTCTACTCGGCGATGCTCCTCTCTCATAAAATCCTACATCTCATCTAATTGGTGCCGATGATCATCAAGAGACCGGTTCACATAACCCCAGCGGCTCATGTTTGTCTGATGATACTCCGCCTGGTCTGCTCTAGTACCCTCTAAGGTGCTCTGCAGAGCAGCAAAGTCAAAAGCGCCTGATGAAGAAGAACCATACTCTAGCGCATAGGCGAAGTTGAGAGGAACAGGCTGCTCTGGGACAGTGTCCTCGGGCATCTGATAATGAGGCTCGATATACGAAGAACCCTCCTGAGGCATGTGAAAACTGGGTTGGGTATATGAGGGTCCCTCAGGAGGCGGTTGATAACTATACTGTGCTGGTTGGGCCGACTCATGCTGTGTCAGCTCCACAGACTCTTCATCAGCTATCAATGGTGGAAAATACAACTAGTTGGCATGGTCAAATACAGTGAGTTGTGCCCTTTAGCTGCATGCGATCTTCTCTGTGCGACCCCTCAGGAGGCGGTTAATAACTATACTGCGCCGGTTGGTCCGGCTCATGTTGTGTCAGCTCCATAGACTCTTCATCAGCTATCAATGATGGAAAATACAACTAGTTGGCACGGTCAAATACAGTGAGTCGTGCCCTCTAGCTGCATGTGATCTTCTCTGTGTGACCCCTAAAAATAAAATAAGGCTCACCTCGAATCATCTGGATCAACTTCATGTGGACGATCTTGCTGCGATCGATCAAAGATGGGGCCAACGGTAAAAGAGGTGCGAGGTAGAGGCGGAAGTGCTCAGCAATAGGTGTGAGGAGGCCGCCGATGACAATTGTGCCTTTAGTCTTTTTGGCTGACTTCTCCAAATTAAAGGCCAAGAAAGATCCAACATTCACCTGCTTGCCTTCCAACATTGCCCACATGAAGAAAAGCTTAGTCATATTGACAGCTCCATTGTTGTCGCCGCGCCCACAGATAGTGTTGAATAAAATCTGATGGACATATCATAGTGTTGGGTTCTGGATCCTACTCGCCTCAGTGCGAGCCAGTTGCAGTCGATTCTCTCTTGTGATTGCGCTCCAAAAAGATGGGGCATCGAACTCATTATGTCTTGGGCTGTGATCCAGCTCAGGAAATCCATATACTTTATTGAACTGCTTCAAAGTCAGACAGAACTCCTGATTATACATTCTGAATGTGACGAAAACGGCCCGCGCTGATGGAAATGGGATGTTTCAAGTAGTCGGTGACGCGGTCGTGATCGAGAGAAGTATTGAGAATGGTCGCGATTGTCGATGGAGTTGATCAGACGCGGTTGACGATTGAACGCCACCGTATTGTTGGTCGCGTCGGATGAGGACGACGTGGCTATGGGCGCAGATGCATAGGGAGGCCGCAGACGGCGTTGCTGAGCGCAGACGGAGAAGGCTTGCACGGTCGGGGTTCAAGACGCGTGGGCTATTGGTGCTGAGCGCGACCGGCAGTGAAAAGGTGAGCATCCGTTTTGAAGACGCGACCGATTGCTGGAGATGGCGACGCGGTCAGAGAAGAAGCACGATTGCGGCCTACGACTGATGGCGTCGACACGATGGTGATGCAAGGCGCGTCGGGTGTTAAAGAGCGCGATCGTCGAAGATCCGGCGACGAGGAACACGGCCGGAGTTGTGGAGCGCGGTCAGAGTTTGGTCGGAGATCGCGGCCGCGAAAAACATGGCCAGAGTTGAAGTTAACTGAGATGGAATACTGCCGGAGTTGTAGAGTACGACATCGCGGTTGATGATGTGGTGATGCGCGATGTTGTGCACTGTCGGCGGTGATGATGCGGTCTGTTGCGAGGGTTGAGGTGCGGGCGAGGACGCGGCCGACGATGTTGTGAAGGGCGCGCCCAGTTTTGAAGAGCGCGACCGGAGTTTCGGTGGTGGCGTTAGTGGACGATGATGAAAAGGGCGCCGGATCTGAGGAGGAGAAGAAAAGAAACGAGGGTTGATTTTATATAGAAAAAAATTACCTTCTATTAATTGACGGTGGGTGACGGTTGGCATGTAGATCGAGGAATCGTGCGAATCCCGCGATTGACAAGCATAGCACGCGTGCCTCGCTGATGTGACAAGTAATGGGCACGGTCCATTTCTGACGAAACGGTCCATTCCCTGACACAAACACTTTATTCGAGGCATTTGACCGCTTGACCATTCGAGTTCCTGTGAAAATGTAAGTGCGGAAACGGCCTGTGCTAAGCAAAACAGGTCGTGCCATTTTTTTTAAACCCTAATAGATAAAGACTTTCAAAATTAATAAAAAAATGAAGAAATTAACTCAGAAAGGAACATTCTCACCGGGATAATTGATTTTATCGTGGATGCTCCGCCCATTGTTATCATTTAGCAAGTTTTGATAGATATGCAACCAATTTCTACCAAATTTTGACCGTCTGGTTCAATGATTACTGCTTTACCCTTATCTTGCAATGTTGACTTCAATTGAAGTTGTGCTAAAGTTGGGCTCTTTGGTTGCCATCGTTGGGTTGATGATGATGCTAATTGTCCGAGTTGTGTGCTCCTCTCCCCTTGTGGCGTTGTATGTTGAGATAAATTGGTCGTGATGATCAGACTATTCGAAGGCGAGCTCCTCCTTTGAACCTGTCCATCCTTTATTACATACTCACTAGTCTCCTTCACACGCCATTCCATTGTCCATGTCATGGGCTGATAAAATTTTCGCGGTCTCCGTTGTCTTCTATATGAGTTTTGATGGTGACATGNTCCAATTTCTGAATAAGTTGATCTTGCATAGTAAATTTGTGTTGAATTGTAGATATGACTTGACCCAACATATCCTCCAATTTCACTATTGACTCGATTGACGATTTAATGACATCATCAGTTTCTCCATTATGTTGATTAATTTTTGAAATCTGATTTTCCATATTGTGAATATATTCTTATTGTATGGAGAATTTGGACAGCAACGTGCTCATCATTTGAGTTAACATCACGAGTGGATTCATTGAAAGGACATCCACTTCAGCTTGAATAGATGTATTGTTGTCACCTTATCCAAGTTGATTAAATACAACTTGAATTACTTTTGGAGTATCTTCTTGATTGTGGCTCGAAGAGGCTTTTGATTGATCAAGTTGCTTCTCATGATGAACTTCAACTTGTTTCAACTTGATTTTTTTTCCTCAACTTGTGGTCTTGACTGATCTGACTTTTGTTTCTTCGCCATTGAGGATAAAGATTTTTTCTGAAATAAATTAAAAGGAAATCGTAAAATTTTTTGACACGAACACAGACCGTTGTCAAAGAACGCGGACCGTGTTCGTTGTCAAATAGTTCGTGTCTGGCTAGACACAGACCGTGTCGTGTGCTAAACAGACGATTTCTCTTTTGCAAAATTAAAAATAGCATGCACACTCAAAAAAGGTTCTGAGAATTTTCAAATTAATCGATGATGAAAATTTCAGAGATTAAAACTCAAACAGTCCTCGACAACAGCGCCAAAAACTTGATGCGAAAAATCACACGCTAAAAACTCAGCAAGTATACTGGTTGCACAAGTAATAAAAAGATGAGTAGAGTGTTAAACCCACGAGGACTGATGAATTTTAATTTTTAAAGCTTTGTCTTGAAATCTGATTAAAGGATCTTCAATGAATTAAGGAAAACATAAGATAAGATAAGATGAGAAAAATAAGAAGAAAAGATAAAAGATAGAAGAAAATATTTTCAGAAAGATTTGGATGATAAAAAGATTTAGTTGGTTAGGATTAAAAAAATCTGTAAAAAGATTTAATTGGTTAGGATTAAAAAAATCTGTTTTAACCTTGTTATCTCTTGGATAGAATTATTTAAGACGTTGAATATTATATGGTAGAAGGATTGATTTAAATTTATAAGACCCCGAAAATGGATGACTTAACTATCTTAATAATAATTCAAGCGAGGAATATGTGAAAACATTAATCCCAAAATTAATTAATGTTAAAATGCAATGAAATCAAATCCTAAATTGCTAGGCCTCTCTCGAGCGAATAGCAACCTACAATCTATGAATTCTGGAAATAAATAGACATAGATCTTTGCATCTAAAAAACAAACTCTTGAAAACGGTCGAAGAAAAATATGCCAGAAAATGGCACGCGTCGCGTTCGAAACGGACCGCGTCCAGGCAGATGAAAACACGGCTTTGCAGAAAGGGAAAACAGAGACGAAGAGATGAAAACGGTCCGTGTTACAAGAACACGACCCGTTTTACTTGACGGAAAACGCAATCGTCACAATCCCAAACACATTTAAGAATAAAATATTAACAGTATCTTTCGATTAAAGTTCATAAAATATTTAGTAAACTTTAAGAAAATATCAAATTACAAACTAAATAAGGTTTAACAGAAATCGTTCCTAACATAAAATACTTCTAAGTCTTAAGAAATAAGATTAGAAAAATAAACAGATTTGTAGAATCATATTGCTCTCTAGATCTTCAATCCCACTCCAAGGCTTCTCCTCCAATGTTGGCTTCTCAACTCTTTAGAAATCTGTAGAAATATGAGGAGTCTTTGATTCTTTTCTATCTTGTCAGAGATGTTGAAGTTTGATGTATGAAGGCCTATTTATACCTGAAATTCGGAGGTGAGGCTGGCATCACACGGTTGGAAAAAGTCTGAATCGAATAAGACTTCATAAGAGCCATCAGATAGTATGCTATCTTGATTTTGAGAGAAAACGACCCATTTCAGGTGAACGAGACTCGTTTTGAGGCATCTTAAGAGTTTGAGTCCAACACGACTTCGAGTACGGTTGGTGCTGCTCTGCGATGATGACACGTGGCAAAATCTGGGACGTTGATAGTGTCTGTTTTGATCCAACACGACGTGAACGCGGACAACTTTTTCTTCAAAGTTGAACACGGCCTGTTTTGAAGCAACATAATATGTTTTGGCATGGCGAAGTTGAGAGCTTCCAAAATAGAGTTGAACACGGTCCGTTTTGTGGAACCCAGCCCGTTTTGCTTCATAATTTTAGAGTATGCTTAGTCAAATCTGCTACTTGAGGCATTTGCGATAAATTCATGTGATTTCCCTGAAAATTAATCATATATAGCACTTAGGTAGAATCTGACTCATGAATGAAATATTAACTGAAATAATGCATGAATTAATGTAAAATACTAGGAAAACAACATGAAATAGATGTATGTAGTATGTATATTTTTGCATGCATCATAGTATTTTCAGGAGGTTTATGAGAAATTCTGGAAAAGAACATTGACAAGCAGTGACGCGTATTTTTTGGTATTTGAGAGAAACATATGATATTTGTGTCATCTATGGAAGTGATACAGAGTGTTTGGTTACTGGTTATTCTGACTCGGATTATACTGCAGATGTGGATGAAAGAAGATCAATGACTGGTTATGTCTTCACTTTGGGTAGTTCTTTTATCAGTTGGAAAGCTTCTCTATAGTCTTCAGTTACTCTATCTACTACTGAGGCAGAATACAAGGCATTGATAGAAGTTGCAAAGGAAGGAATCTGATTGAAAGACTTAGTTGGAGATCTTGGACTACATCAGGATCAATCTATAGTGCACTATAATAACTTGAGTGCTATATGTCTAGCCGAGGATCAAGTTCATCATGAGAGGACCAAACACATTGATGTCAGATGTCACTTCATCCGTACTGAGAAAAGAATCAAGGTGAAGAAGGTTAGCACAATAGAAAATCCAACTGATATCTTCACTAAGTCGGTTGCTCATAACAAGTTTCAATATTGCTTGGACCACCTAAACATAAACAATTGGCAGTAGCCTCGAGGTGGGACCAACAGTGGTAGAGCATGGCGGATCTTATATTCTGAAGATGATTTAAGTCAAGGTGAAGATTTGTTGATATGCCTTGAATTTGAACCTAGTGATAAATCTATCTACGACCCCTTTGCATCATAATCACTCAAATAATTGGAGAGGCAAAGTCGCTCATCCCATACGGGGGTGAACGAGCCTAGGGGGTTCCGGGGGATCCCTCCTGGACCCCTCCCCCCTGCGAGGCTCGGGGTGGAGCCCCTGAAACCTAGATAATCTTAGAATTTTTGTTTTCTATTTTGTATTGGGAGTTCATATATAAACTCCCTAAGGTTTGGATTATTTAACATCTTGTATCATCTATTATTTTTCACATCAAGAAAAAAGATCGAACTCTAACCGTTGCCCGAGGACGTAGCCCAATTGTTAACCTCGTAAATCAGTGTGTCTTCTCTGTGTGATTTTCCCTCTCTCTCATCTATTACAAATAACAATATATAATATTGATTCATAATGTACAAGACCTATAATCTTGCATTATTCTATTATCTGTCCTCAAATTTAATTGTTTTTGTGGAAGAATTCTGTATGTACACATAGATTAGTTGTATAAATGTTTTTAGAGAAGAAATATGTATTTTTTTCCTTGAAATTATTTGGAATAGGTGCCTTCTTGGATCTCTTGCTCTACCAGCAACATTGTCATGAAGTTTACTCTAGCTGTAGTTCTAATGAAAATTTCACGAAACATTGGTTGAATGGAAAAAACACAGGTACTCTGATGAATCACATGTCTAAAGCATATACACATATAAGAAGAAATTAAGGTGCAAAACTAAATTTTCTTGGGAAAAGAATTGGAAATATTACAAAGTTAACTTGCTCACCAAAGAATTTGAAATCTTTCGGGGCAATCCAATTGGATGTAAATAATGCAACAAAGTATTTATTGCCACCTAAAAATTTAATTTATTTCCTTTTATTTTGGAGCTCGACACTGAAGACACTCTACATATTGAAACATTCTTTTAAATCAGTTACATGATATGAAGCATGTGAATCAACTATCACTTAACTGAAGAACATGTGAAATTACACTATTAATTTTTGTCTTAAATAAGTACAAGATGATCATCTTATATCACCGCAGTGAGACTTTATTGTCTTCATCTTTTTATTTCTTTTCATTTTGTTGAATTTTTCAACCTCTACAATTTTGTTTGATATGTCATTTCTTACCACAATGATAACACAAAAGGCTTTCTTTGAATTGATATTTGCACCATCACCCTTAGGAAATCTGCTTCTACCTCTCCTCTTGTTTTCTGTGATAAGAGTCAGTGTGGTATCTATTCTCATGCTCTTCCTCATTATTTTTTCACTGAAGAGACAATATTTAACTATGAAAGGTGATATAACACCATTAGGAACAGAGTTGCTGAGTGGTATAATCACGGGTTCCAACTATGGTGTTACGGAACTTTGGAGAATTAATCCTTACATGTTGATGAGAGGAAAAGTGTCGAAAATAAGATATACCAGGTTTCAGAATGTCAAGGCTTGACAGTTCTGGACTTGGGGACACCTGGACAAAAATAAACAATTAACAAGTCTTAACAATTAATCTAAACATACAACTCCAATCGCAAGTATACATTTATCCTTGTAATATTTTAGGATCGAATCCAAAGGGAAATTAGAACTTCACAATTCAACTCCTCTATTCTACCACAAACCAGAATCAATGAGAGAAATATTTTGTGCAGAAATTAGATAGAATAGAATAAAAATTCGAAAAGATAAGTAAATAAAATATTTTTAGTGTTTTTAGATTTTAGGTGAGTAAAAACAGAACCAATACGAAGAAAGTCGAGTAATTCAAATAGGGAAAACAACTGGGACATGGAAATTATTTTTGAATCCTACTTGCTAATGAACACGTAAAACTCTAATAATGTCGACTTGAGACATTAAGAAATCAAACCTAGATACTATCGAAGTCAAGACTTGAACCTAAATCCTTAGAGGTTTCTCACATAACTCTCTCGAATGTCATGGATAACCTCTCTCCAATCTCCCCTACATATCCATAAGAGCCTCTCGGTCCTCTACAAATACCTTAGATGAAGGGTTCAAGCCTCTCGGATCTCGATCTCTCGTAGATATGATATACAAAGATAAGAACTAGCTACTACTCTACCTCGATGGAGAAGATTAAACCTCTCAAATCTCAACTTTCCATCAGGGACGAAATAGCAAATAGCTCACGACATTCGAATTCAAATATGCAAAGCATTAATAGTAAGAACTACAAACTATATGTTCCCAAATGAAATGTGTTGAGCCTCTCGGATTCCAACCTCCATGAAATTAATAGCTTACAATTTACAGCATAAAAATCAGCACGTATACAAAACACATAATAAAATGAAAAATTGGAAAGTCGAATGGAAACATGAATGCATTAAAAGATAGGTTCATATGGCAAATAGGTGTTCTCAAATCATCCCACATCCTGACCTAATCGTGTAGCTTCTAACATCCATTACATACATCAAACACTCATTAAAGTTAGAATTCATCATCAGAAATCAACTAAGATAGGAATTACAAGAATAAAAATCAATGATACTCCCTAAAATCCCAACCTAAAACCTTCTCTTCACTTATAGTTCTTCTTCTCTTCTCAGCAACGGCGGCGGCTCCTCCCACCTTCCTCTCGGATGTGGAGCGGAACCCCTTTTCCTTCTTTCTTTTTGTCTTCTATCATTTCCTCTTTTTTCAATCATTAGATGACACTTGTCCCTTGCATAACCCTACCAATATTCACTAGAAGCTGCCAAGGAACTTTATACATTTGTACCAAAAAGTTGGCAAATGAATCTGTAGAAGTTTATTGCAGTTTTGTCTTATAGCGATATTTGGCAGCTAGTCGACGCGTAGGTACCCTTAGGTCTAGTTTCTGGCACAGGTGCCCCATGTATAGTTTTCAGCACAACACGTCGTTTGGCTTTGGATGAATTCCTATAGGAGAAATCAAGCATAAATCATTCAAATATTTACTAAAAAGAGTCACTGAGGTAAAAATGTGTATTTATTCCCAGAAAATTTCAAATGATGCAAAGATTGTAAAAAAATGTGGCAATATATATAAATTATGCATAATTTTATAAAAAAATATAATCTTTACATATAAAAATGAGGACTAAATTCCCTGTCATCACATGTCATCAATTAAGATTTATTTTCATTGCTTCTAATTGATTTACTAAATCTTGAAATTCACTCAAATGTTTAGTAATAAAATTTTCATCTTAAAGTTTTGAGTTCATCAATTTTTTAATCACAAAGACTTTATTTTAGACTATATTTCTTTCATATAAGTATTACAATTTTTTGTCACAAAGTTTGTGCATTTTTCTATTAAGCAACATGATGAAAAACACTCACATTAATAAATTGCCTAATCATTTCAACAACCTTTCTGTACATATTTTTTCAACTATTGACATATTATCTTCTAATTCAATGAGACCAAATAAATTTTTATAGTAAAGAATATTCTCTATTATTGTTTTTCAAAGTGAATAATTATTCGAACATCAATTTGGTCATCCGATAAAATAATTTTCATCAATTTAGTTATCACAAAAAGAACACCTAAATCAAGTTTACTATGTTATCATTTTTTATATATATGAATTAGATAATCTAAGCCAATATCGTGCATGAAAAATAATATCAAACAAAAAAAACCCAAATTTTACGTGAAATAATACTCCAACAAGGTAAAATTTCACGAGAATTAAAAACAAATTATAAAGTTTTTTTTTCAATTTTTTATCCAAACCTGAATTAATAATCCAACAGTAACAAATCAATAGATATCGTCTAAAAAATTTTGAAATAATCAAGAGAAGTGATATCAACTGAATACTGTGATTCTTTTTTATTAGAGTATCAAAAAGCCTTTAGAGGTCCTTCCCATCTGATTACATTTTTTATTTATTACACTTCAAGAAGAACCTTCGTCTTATAAAAAACACTCTAATTTTTACAACTATTCTCATCATTAACAAAGATCAATTCTTTTATTTTTTATGATATTCATAAACTAAAAACACCAAGAGAAAAAAACTTGTACTTTTTCTCTTTTTTTTCTCACCTCAGCCTCATTTTTTTTCTAAATAAAGTCTTATTTATTTCATTTGGATGATAGAATCCAACTCCAACATAAGCACCTAAATTAATTAAATTTAATTTAACTTGAATTTTTTTGGATTTTTCATGAACTTAAAGTCCAACATACTATTGTTCATGCGTTTGCATGAGCATGCACCTTATATTAAAGAAAATAACCAAAGGAAAAAAAAGGGGATATTGTTCGTTTCATTGAAATAAACTTAATCCCATAAAACAAAAAAAAATAATTTAAACTATATTTGATTTGATTAATTAAAATTTAAAATCATCAATTTAATTAGAATTTATTACATGCACTCAAATATTGTATTAGCCAAATATTTAATATTCCTAAAATAAACAAATTGAAATTATTAACTAATTTTAATGCTTGATGATGTTAATTTTATTTATTTCATTAGTGGGTTGAAATATCATTTTGACACACCTTTGGTCCATACCTTCAGTCCATAAAAAAATGGCTTGGTCCACAACTTGTTCCTTTTTCTTTCTCTTATGAAGGCCAATGCTTTTTTATCCTTTTTAAACTTTAATGGGACGTTTTTTTTCCAGTTGATGGATTATTGTTATATATATTAAGACACGTGCATATTTTAAGTAATAAAGTAATTAATTTATATGAGAGCGATATATTGCATAAAAAGCTATAACTGAAACCACAAATATGATCAACAAAATATCATAACATAAAAAATAAGATAATTGTATCTGGACACATCAGGCGTTTTCTCCTTAATCTCAACTTCTTAAAATATCACTCAACATGCAAGTTAGGAATATACACTATCAATTTATTATAGTAAATAAACTAGAAAACTTCACGCGAGTAATAAAGATTGTAGACGAATTATATAAAATAAAATTTTAAAACATTGATGGTTCTATAAATTAGTTAGTGCCAACTATTTTGTAATCAATTTTCATGTTGTTTGTGACTTTAATCAAAGTAATATATTTAAATTTTTAAACATTTCTTAAAATTACTTGCAAAATTTCAAGAAAAAATTGTAGTTTGTTTGTAAGATCAGACATGTTTTTGGTGATTTTAATCTGTTGGGCTTTTTTTCTCAACATAATCTACGTAATATATATTTTTTACACTTCTTTTTAAAAAAGAATTACTCATAAAAGTGCAAAAAAGTTCTCTACTTATATTGTAAGATTTTTCAAAAGAGTATAACTTTACCAGTTAAATTCAATTATGACATCGATGATAATAATAATAATATAATCAAGAGTAATGATATAATCAAGAGGGTAGTGCATCGTCGAGGTCTCATAGCTTAAGGGGCATGAGCAAGCTTAGAGAGGATTAGGGATGGCACCCGCCCCTGTTCGGGGCGGGGGACATATCCCCCGCTCCGACCCCATATATGATTCAATAAAGGTGAAATACCTCATGTGAAAACACTCATATGATTAACCAATAATTTTTAAATACATAATTAAGATTAAAATAATCTAATATTATATTATATTTTATTTCATATTAGTTAAGTTATTATATATTATTTTAATCTGGACAAAAAAAATTAAAAATTGACAATTAATTATACGAGTGTTTCACGATGAAACACATGAATAAGTGTGTCATTTTCATTAAATTTATATATATACACACAACATGGGCTAAGAATTCACATACAAAGCTATGGTAAGAATCTTAACATATCTTTATTGCGTTTCTTAATTTAAATTGCTCTTCTAGAGGCTATTATAAGCATGATTAAAGTGCATAAAAAATAATATTAGAAAATCGAATATCCTTCCTTTATATTATACTTGTACTTTCAAGGTAGAATTGTAATAATTTAAGATAATAATTTTAAACGCTTGAGTAACTGGTGGCAACCTTTGCATGTGTGAAATCTCGTATTCTCCTTATTTACTACATTGGTTATAGATAATGAAATATTTGATAAACTTATGGCATATTTGGATGCTTTCTAATTTTCCTATGGACAGATAAAAGAGTTATTATGGGCAAACAAATCAAAATTGGTTTTAATATTAAATAAAATTATTAATAGAAACATGTATTTAACTTGTCCATTACATAATAATAAGTATTATAGTTATAAAATACTATAGTTATAGTGCATTTCACAAAAAAACACAAAATTATATTATTTTAACTAATATCATATTAATATTTTTGTATGATGTTAATATTAAGTACATAACATTATATAACTGAAATGAGAATTGTATATAATAAATTATTAGAAATTTGTTATGAATATAAATATAACAACGAATATCATTTTAATAGACTGAATATTTCAGAAAGTGACTTAGATGGTAACCAATTTGGACATTTTCATCTAATGGATCCAATTGGACATTTAATTATGAAAAGCAGACAATTGATATAATTAGGAGAGGGAGGATTTCTTTGCAAAGAGATCGAGTTCTAGATCATAGGGTTAAGGAGGTCAGCTAGTCTAGTATGAACGTTAATAATAGATTAATAAATAGTGTAATATGCATGACGCAATAAAATAAGACACTAATAGACTAATCAAATCAAAAAAGTTGAATGATTAAAAAATATTACTTCCCAAGAAAACGAAGATTTAAATATATATAGGAAAAATACTTGAGACTTATATTTTCGAGGATATTTTAAATCCCAACTTTATAGTTGTTTCTTATGATGAATATAGACCCTGATCCAAAGTAATAAAATTGGTATGCAATAAAATTAGACAAACTAAATATAATTAAGAAGTTCAAGACTTCACTGTACTCTACTACAAGATTTTGTAAACAAATGGAAAACAATAAAAGAATCAAGCACGCAACTAAATAATTAATGAACATGTCGAAAGATAAAAGTTCAACAAAATCAGAAAAAATAAAAACATATGTAAGCCTATATAACATATAATAAAAGTCACAAAATTTCTTCTCCCATTTCTATTTTCAAATCCATGTGTCCTAATGAAACATGTCAGTGAGCACTGTGTTGTAGTGTATTGACACGCCGAGCAATCCCTTAACGCAACATACATCTTCTCTCCTCCCCCAAGAGCTTGACAGTGGAGCTTAATGGCATCACAAAATGACACTGAAGAGGAAGTCAACTTCTTCCTCGGGAGCTTCTGCATAAATGACCTTGTTGGCAGCCATATTCAACATTAGCTTCAGCGTAAACTCCTTGGCGGTGTTGGCCATCTATCAACACTTCTACATGTCTCTCGAGTTATGCATGAATTGCTCACTATTTTATAGTATTTGCTACATATATAGGAAACATTTTAGAAGCTAAGACTCCATCAAAATTAATTATCAGAACTTCAGAAGTCTTATCGTTGTTGCAAAATTAATCTCATTAAGATGAAAGATATTAATTATGCTGTTAATTAGAAGCTAAGACTCCAACAAAATTAATTATTAGAAGTCTTATCGTTGTTGAAAAATTAATCTCATTAAGATGAAAGATATTATGATGTTGATTTGTGCCATCTAAAGACATTGAACTGTACTTTTAACTTTTGAGATGTAAATAGAATGCTTTGACTTCTCATGTGGAACTTTCTTTAACGTATGTCAAAAATCAACTTATTATAAAAAAATTGCAATGTCGATCTTAATAGTCAGCATTACTAAGACTTCTAATTAGTATTTATTAATTTCTGACATTTTAATTAACTTCTAAAGAATATTTAAAAAATTCAAAAATATGAGAAAAAAATGATCGAATGCTAAATGAAGAGAAATTTTGAGAACATAACCATTGCCCAGCTTTTAGTTATATAAATTTGTGTCGTCCAAAGAGATTGAATTATACTTTTAACTTTTGAGATGTACACAGAATTCTTTGACTTATCATGTGGAATTTTATTTAACGTATGTCAAAAATCAACTTATTTAAAAAAATTGCAATGTCAATCTTAATAGTGATCATTGAATCAAATAATATGTTAGGACTCCACAAATTCATAGTATTAACAAAGGGGCATTCAATTGGGCAACATCACTAAGACTTCTAATCAGTTTTTCTTAATTGCTGACGTTTTAACTTCTATAAAATATTTAAAAAATTCAAAAAATTGAGAAAAAAATGATCAAATGCTGAATTAAGAAGACATTTTGAGAACATAACCATTGCTCGGCTTTTAGTTATATATAGATTTGTGTCATCCAAATAGATTGAATTATACTTTTTACTTTTGAGATGTAAATAGAATGCTTTGACTTCTTACGTGGAACTTTCTTTAACGTAGGTAAAAAATCAACTTATTATAAAAAAAAAAACTGCAATGTAATAGTGATCATTGAATCAAATAATATGTTAGGACTCCACAAATT
>LTAE01009145.1:0-19144 GCA_001647135.1 Pontederia paniculata
ATAGATATCTAAATGAGATGATTCTTGGATGTAAAGAAAGATAACAAAATTATCTCTAATTAATGTATTCATGTCTCAACCTAGATCTAAAGGGATCATAGTTAAATATCAACTTGAACTTCAGTGCATATAATTTGACTTTAAAACTTTCACACACTTGTCCCTATTTTAATATGTGCACATTATCTTTTCCAATATTTTCATAAGGTTTTCATCATCAAAAGAATATAAGTATGACATTAAATCATAAAGTCATATTTTTAACATGTATAAGAAATGTTCTAGGGTTTTGAATCCATCTAGGGTAATCATGCAAAGGCTAGAGATATAGCAGCGATAGATTCTTTCTTAACTCCATAATTCTTGCATTCCTCTTTCAAAGCAACACAATTCTAACTAAGGTTACGGAGTAACACTTTCGTGCACCAATGCTAACACTAGTTGCATTATATTCATGAGCTTATAGAAGCAACGCAAGATGATTCTATTTTTAGACATCAAACTTTGTATCTTATTAGGCAAAGATACTAGTTGGATAAGATGGCTTTCATCACTTAACAGCCTAGGATAACTTAAATGAGTTAGCTACTCCCACAAAAATTTAGCATCACATTCACCAAATAAAAGATTCAAATGCATGCATAATCACCGTTCCAAAGCACTTAAACTCTAAACATCATGTAGCCCTAAAACAAAGGGGAGTTAGCTATGCATGACAAGAGAGAAGAGAGGGAGAGAAATAACATAAGAAAATGTCATTAAACTATGAATCCAAAGTTCATACATTATATTAAACATAAACTAGGTTTAGAACACTATTAACATACCTCATACAAATAGTTACAATAACCAAAACCCTAGAATGAGACCTCTAAATCTTCCTCTTGGAGCTCCCAAAATCAGCCCCAAAGGGGCATCCACTGTGAAAATGGCTCCCGTGGAGGCCTCCTCTTTCTACCAAACCCCAAATTTTCTTATATAGTAATATTGCCAAGGTTCTACGGCTTTACAACTGGCACTACGGATGAGACATGATGTGTTACAGCCTTGCAACCGTCGCTACGACCTGACGAGTTTCGCTACGGTTTGAGGGAGAGGCATTACGGGTGCCACACTTTTGCGCTACGATCACAAGTGAGCGGCTACAGTCTGGATGATCTCACTACGTCCTAGCGCTACGGTTTGAGAAGAACTCATTGTGCATTCTTCACCATTTGATTTCTAACCACTTTGAACAGAGGCTGACTACGACTTGGCACTTTTAGCTATGGTCTGGTGTATGTTGAATATCAGTTGAACCTTCTCCTGAACCTCCCGAAGTCGCTTGAACCTATGTTGAAGTCGGTTGAACCCTCCAAACCTTCGGAATCCTACAAGAATCGTCCGACTTTGAGTAGCTAGTAATTCTTTGAGGAATTGATATAAAATATGTCTTGAATCATATGATAATGCTATGAAATAGGTAAGTTATGCTAACCATACGTATGCATTTATCACACTTATCAATAGTCCTTGGTCGTAAAATTTCTAAGAAGGAAATAGAAGTAGACAAGTCGAAAATCGATGTGATTACAAATCTACCACCGCCAACTAATGTGAAGGGCATAAGATGCTTTTTGGGGCATGCAGTTTTTTTACAGAAGATTCATCAAAGACTTCTCCAAAATAGCTAAGCCACTCACTTACCTTCTCTCTAAAGATGTTAAGTTCAATTTTTGACTCGAATTGTCTAGAAGACTTTCTGAAGCTGAAATAAAAATTGGTGTCTACCCCTATTGTTGTTGCACCAGACTGGACCCAACCTTTTGTACTCATGTGTGATGCGAGTGATGAAACCATTGGGCTGTCCTTGGGCAGAGAAAAGAAATGTATTTCATGTCATCTATTATGCAAGCAAAACCCTTACTTCAGCCCAGCTCAATTATGCAACAACAGAAAAAGGAGTTTCTAGCAATTATTTATGCATTCGATAAGTTTCGCTCCTTGATCTGCTCCAAAGTCATTGTGTTCACTGATCATTCAGCTATTCACTACTTGATGACTAAGAAAGATGCAAAACCCAGATTCATCAGATGGATCATGTTGTTGCAAGAATTTGATGTGATTATTAAGAATAAAAAGGGAAGTGAGAACTTGATTGTTGATCACCTCAAGACTCGAATCAACTTTAGAAGAATAAACACACATTCTGGAAGAATTCCCTGATAAGAAGATGTTCTCCCTTGAAATGGTAGACTCAATAAAATATCTAAACCCATGGTTTGTTGATTATGCTAATTATCTTGTTGGAGGTTAGGTACCTAAAGGTTGGACTTACCATCAGAGGAAGAAATTCTTTTTTGATGTGAAGCACTACCTATGGGAAGATCCATACTTGTTTAAGATTTGTGAAGACCAGGTGATCAGGAGGTTCATACCGAAGGAAAAATATGAAGACATTCTGAAGCATTGCCATGGACTTGAAGCTGGAGGACATAATGGGCCGAATAGGATTGCTGCCAATGTCCTACAATGCGGATTCTACTTGCCAACTATTTTCAAAGATGCCCGGGCATTCTGCAAGACTTGTGATAGATGTCAAAGGTCAGGTAACATCTCTCGCAAAGATGAGTTACCTTTGAATAATATGATATTATGTGATATTTTTGACATGTGGGGGATAGACTTTATGGGACCCTTCCCCAAATCCATCAACATTGATTACATCCTAGTGGTTGTAGATTATGTGTCCAAGTGGGTAGAAGCCATACATTCTCCCACAAATGATGCCAAAATAATTATCAAGTTTTTGAGGAACAACGCATTTACAAGATTTGGTACACCTAGGATTATTATCAATGACAATGGAACCCATTTTTGCAACAAACTATTTGCTAACCTACTTTCAAAATTTGGGGTCGCACACAGATTAAATACTCCGTATCATTCCCAAACATGTCTCCAAGTTGAATTGTTCAATAGGGAACTTAAGAGAATTTTGAAAGAGACGATTAGTGAATCTAGGAAAAATTGGTCTCTGAAACTAGATGATGTTTTGTGGGCCTATAAGACTGCCTTCAAAACTCCCATTGGCATGTCACCTTATAGATTAGTATTTGGAAATTCCTGTCATCTTCTTGTAGAGATTGAACACAAAGCATATTAGGCCACGCGATTTCTGAATATGGATTAAGACGTAGCTGGTAAGAAACGTCTCCTAAAACTTAATAAACTGAATGAATTTCGGAGGTTAGCTTATGAAAATAATAAGTTGTGTAAGGAGCGTATTAAATTATGTCATGACAGTCAAATCAGCAAAATGAATTTATGCCTGGTCAACAAGCATTCATATATAACAGTCATATGAGGCTATTCCCTGGTAAGCTTAAGTCTAGATGGAATGACCCTTTGTAGTAGTTGACACATCCTCTCTAGGAGCAATTGAAATCAGAACCCTGGATGATATGTAGAGATTTAAAGTTAATGGGTATAAACTCAAACTTTATGAGGGTGGGCATTATCCTGACCAACTGTCAATGGCCAATATTTTGAATCCCTAACGCAAGCAAGAGCAAAAGTAAGCTATGACTATAACTTAGCATTTAGAGAGTCCTAGGTTTTAGAATTAGGTCATTGTCAGTCATATGTTTTGTCTTTTGTTTGTCAAGTTTTCCTCAATTCTGGTAAAATGAAGTCACCCTAGAGTCCTAGTCAAGTCCTCAAGGTGTTTGGTTTCCTTAGTTGCATGTTTACAGCCTTAGAACTTGTGTCCTCATACATCATAGGCCATGACAACTTGTCACTGACTGTGACAAGAAGTCAAAACTCGTAAGAAGATACCACGACCCGCAATAACCCCAAGTCTTCAGCATTTAAAGCCACAATGGGTCGTGATACCACATTATGGCATGTACTTAGAGGCCGATACATCCTGTTGAGCTCACGAACCGTGATACTCCCATCACAGACTTGACCGTAGCAAATGTCGTGACCCAATATTTTGTCATGGGTCGTAACACTCATTCACGACCCATAAACTAATGTCTTGGAGCCACATTCAATGAATAACGAGCCATGATACTCCCATCATGGACTTGACCGTAGTGAACATTGTGAGACAACAAATTATCACATGCCATAACTTTCTATCATGGGTCGTAAGTCTGAATTTGAACTAGCATAAACTACCAACTTCCTGACTCACGACCCATCATAAATCACATTACGACATATACGGGGCCGACATTTTAGGTCACATACTTGTCAAGACCCGTGATCACCTGTTATGGGCCGTAAGTGATCCATGGCAGTCGTCGAACATCCGAAATTACCCGACCCACGACCCGAGAAATTTCATTACGACTGTTCCCTTGCGTCGTTATATGCTCATCACAAGCCGTAACAGATAGTCACGAGCGATTACTGGAAAATCTCAATCCAGAACCTGAACTAGCCAGATTTACGACCCATGAGAACTCATTACGGCTGCGCTCACACCATTACATTCTCATCACTAGCCGTAATAATATATCACATCGCGTAAGTCATTATATACAATTGTTTCATCCGACTTACGGGTCATTACAACCCATAACGGGCCGTGATGAACCTGTCATCACTTGTCAAGAGCCACGACCACCTCATTACAGGCATAATAAATGTTGTTTTCTCTATATCATCTAACCATTTGCAGGATCTTCACTCTATCACCGAACACCGTAGATCTATCTAAATTGCAGTTGCTGTCTCTTCCGCCTCCACCACCGCAAGAGTAAACCAAGTTGTATCTCTTCTTTTCTGCTTTCTTGTCCCTTACATGCATTGTTACCTTCCTTTCGGCTAGTCCTAAACACTGGGACAGTGTTAGGTTTAAGCTTGGGGGAGTGAGTTGCATTCTCATGCATCATATTTGCCTTATGTACTACATCTTTGCTTTTAGTGAATTGTTATCATATTATTAAAAACTATAAAAATTGAAAACCAAAAAACATCATCATCATCAATATCTTCTCATGCTTTAAAGTCAATTTTTTTAGAGTAATATTCAAAGACATCCTGTAAGAAAGCAAAAATTTTTAAGGCCTTAATTTATCACTTATCACCTAAATATTGGGAAAAGGATTGTAGGTTGATTCCAAGTAGATTTTCAGTTACTTAGACGACAAATTCTTGTTTATGTTCTTTCTATCTTTTGTTTAGTTCGATAATAACTACTTCTTTATTGAATGCATAAGTGTATGTTGAGCTTATTGCTGCAAGAAAAGTTAGGTTATATAATGAACAATTTGAAAAACTTATATGCTTAAGTAGTTGAGGAGTCTATAACATGTGTTATCCGGAACCATGAAGGGTTCAAATTGTAGATCTGTAGGGGTTCATGCATGTTGACCTAAGGTCATCTGGTATGGGATCCACCGATCGAAAGCCTACTACATGGACCCTAGTGTGCAATATGGAGAAGCGCACTAACAGACAAGTCATTGTTATGATTCGAACCTTAATGCAGAACCTAGGAGAGTTCAGGCAAGTAAGCTCGAGGGTTGCTTCAACACCTATTGACCTAAGACCATCTGGTCTGGGAGTCATCAGTCGAAAGCCCGCTACAAGGACCTCCTAGTGCAATCATGTGTTAAGGCTAGGACCCACACAAGAAGAGGAAAACAAAATAAGCTAAATTTTGAAAAATAAACTATATTATTAAGCTCAGTATATACTTCTGTATTCAATATTGAAGTTTTTATTTGATATACTAATCATTGGTACATGTTGGGTTGAACTTGAAAGAGTTTAAATTTGTTTAAGGATCAAGAATCTATTAGGTAAGAATTATTTGAAAATTGGAAGGATGTTGGTGATAAGTGCATAAATGAAGGACATGCGAAAAATAACTATTTTGCAAGGTGGAAGCAATGATTGATCCCCTTGTTGATTATCAGTTTTGTTTTGAACATTGCTTGAGGACAAGAAAACATCCAAGATTGAGGGAGTTTGATGCATGTATTTTATAACATGTGTTAGGACATGCATTAGGCATGATTTTGAGTCATTTTGGCATCGCATGCATCCATTTTAAGTCTTTATTTGTTCATAATTATTTCAAGTCTGGAATATACTCTTATTTGTTTATTTTTGTAGGAAATCTGATAGAGAGTCTCAGGAAAGGCTTATATGGAATTAACTCCACAAAATCACAGTCTTGGAAGATTAAAAGACTCATCACGGGCCGTGATAAACCATTATGGACCGTGATGAAGCGATAGAAGGAGCAATCGAGCCGTCACGAACCATTACGCAAAATCACGACCTTCACCGCGAGCAATGCAACTTCAGCTTAACCAGTTACGGGCCGTGATGGAGTGTTACAAGGCGTAAGGATGGAGGTCACGACTGCAACATCAATATTACAACCTTTATCGAGGCTCTAATTCAGAACACCCAGATTGTCACAAGACGTTATTATGTGTTACAGGTTGTCACGAAGTCATGAGGCGTTATTACGTATCACGACTATTTTTGAGGCAACGATCAGATATGGCGAACTCATTACGGACAGTGATAATGTGTAACGGGCCGTGAAGAAATCAAGGATGACAACAGTTGAACATTACGAGCCATCATGCAGTATTAAGGTCGATCTCATGAGCATCAAATATACAAATTTGTCATTACGAGTTGTGACGATCTATTATGGGCCATAAGAAGATGAAGATACATGAAGACAAATCGATCTGCGCACGATTTACGGACCGTGAGGATATGTTACGGGCTGTGAAGGATGAAGACTATATGAAAATCATATACTTATGGACCGTGAGATTACATCATGGACTGTAATAAGGTTACGAGATTTTATGTTTTGGCTTATTAGATAAGATTTGATGGCCAGGAGAAACTTTATCTGATATGAGATCTAGAATTTTGATTAAAAGATGTTTTTGAATATTTATAAGAGATTTTAAAGGGTTTTTATCATAGCCGTTGGTGGAAAATAATGTTTTGGTCATAAGGCTACAACGAAAATTTAGCATGGAGCAGAGGATAAAAGGAGAAAAATATAGAGAATTGTGGGCTGGTGGTTGATTCAGAAACTGGAGGAGAGAAAGCCAAGGCAAGAGGCTGCTGGAGAAGGAGACAGTGCATTCGCGGGAAGGCTCTTCTACAATTCTCGTATTCTCTTGTATTCTCTTACTTCTGGGATGAACTTCTATTGTGTAGTCATGAATAATTATATTAGTGAGTAGTTCGTTATAGAGAATTTGTGAACCCTAATCTGGATTGGATAATTTTATGAATTCTTTCTTTTGAATGTGCATGTTGTTCTTATTCTTGTTCTTACTCTAAGATGATCATGAATTCGTTTTATTGACTGTATAGTGTAATAGAATTTGTGGTTTGATTTGTAGAAAGTATTGATCTTTGAATTTTAAGTCTTAGCATTACACATCTCAATATAATTACTTGTTTAAGATTTAAGACTGTGTTGTCTATTGATGGATTTGTTTAAGCAATCAATAGTTTAGGTTTTGCAAAACTATATTGCATCTTAATTTCTGAATTTCATGAGGATTCGTTTGAACATCCTTATAAAGTATGAGATTAAGATAGGTGATTGCACCTGTTGAGGGGATCACAATTTTAGCAATCCTAGTCCATCAGTAGGAACAACCAGTGCTTAACTAAATCCAATTGAAATTAGTGGTGAATAAAATCTTTGCCTTCTCCAGATATTGGGAATTCATCTACTTAGGCATCTTACACCTTATTCTAATCTACATTTCTTCTTCTTAATTTTTGTTCTGAGCATTAAACAAACTTTTATTGAACTAATCTTTTCAATCACCTTGGAATTAATTAAGATACTCACAACAATCCTCGTGGGAACGATATCCCCTCTCATCTTCTATATATTACTTGTGCGCGATTAGTATACTTGCTGACTTTTCTTTTGCACTGCTAGATTTTACGCATCAAACATCTTTTAATTTCTCACATAATAAATTAGGATTTGGGAGTTGATATTAGATAGTATTTGTGGGATCGACAAACTTACTCTTCACTTTCTTAGTTGAGCGACTGTGCACTTCCTAGCGTAGGCTATCATAATTTCTGCATCAAAGTGAAGAGTATTATCAGGTTGTGCTCATGCTCATTACTATTTGTGTCATAACGATGATCGTCAAGTCATAACTCTTGAATTTCTTTTGTGAGTATTTAGAGTCTCGCTCATGCTCCTGAATTAAAATTCCATGATCATGACATATAGGATTTGTCTTTGTCATGGTTGTGAAATTGTACTCACGACCTATGACTATGTGTTGGTGAAAAGTCATGTCTTGCTCATGCTTGTGAATGCTAAGTCATGATCATGAATAGTAAACTAAAATTTTTTAGACTCACTATCACGCTCGCGAAATGATTTCACAGTCATGAAACACCAAGTTTGATCAAAGCCAATCGGGATTATTTGTCCCTCCTAAAACAACAAAACTAAGACTCCAAACAAGGATTAACCAAAGAAATATATCACTTCTCTCTCTAGTCTCTTAGATGTTAATATTTTTCGGACTATGAGACTTTCTGTATCAAAAATAGAAAAAAATACTCTGATTGAACCTAACAGAATAAACGACCCCAAAGGAAAGTGAAACGATAGTGGATTGAGCAGACCTCTACATCGTCACGATCGTGAAATTGGATTTCATGGGCCATGAAGGCATCATGTAGATGTCGTGTCTTTGGTAGCAGTCATGAAGGAAACGTCATCCCCATGAATATTAGGTTAACGCCTATGAACGTATTGTCATGGGCCGTGAAGTTAAAAAGAATATATTGCGTATTCGGTCACGATCGTGAAAGAAAATGTCAATGGTCGTGAAGCACTGATGAAAGAAACCGCTCTACGATAATGCTCATGAAGGGGACTTCACGGGTCATGAAGGAACCTTTCGCGCCCGTGATAGAGCTTTTCACAAGCCGTGAAGATTTACCCATGGGGTGTTCATGGCTCTTCCACACCCATGAAGGACCTCCTTGAAGGCATGATTTTGTTTTTTATATTATGGTGTTCACGGCTCTTCCACACCCATGAAGGACCTCTTGAAGGCATGATTTTGGTTTTTATATTATTTAAAAGCTTTAGACGATGGATGATAGTAGATTTTACTTGAATATTAAGAATAACTATGTGGACAAGATAAGGGTCAAATGTTCTCACTAAATAAATGATGAGGTCTCCATGCATTGAAATTTTCGGAGCGACAACGTTATTAATGATGTTGGACTAGTAGAACAATTGCTATCTAGTTTCTACTGCCTAGCCTTCTCCCCGCCTTACAACGAAATGATTTCTCAACAATCCTCCTTAGTCGTGTCTTGTGCACCCCCACTGACCTATTGATGAGACCTCTGAATACTCATGAGTCTTTCAAAGTCACCATAAAGTAACCCTCAAAGTCATCTCAAAATTACTAATGAAATAAGTCAAAGATAATAAGATAAATACTTAGTCTAAAAATTGCATAGATCATATTGCATTAGTTGATTAATGAAAAGATGATGAATAGTTTTATGAATGAAATGAATGATGATGCAAAGTATGAAAGCAAAGTAAGAAATGATGAATGAAAAAAAAGTAAAGATGATGAATGATGGTTGATGAATAATTAATATTTGACTATCTTTAATGATATTATCATAGTTTATTTCTCATGCAAAGAAAGTAAAGTATGACAACGATTATAAAAGATTAATGATATGAAAATAATTGATGTTTGATTATCCTTTACGATATGGTCTTACTTATTCATATGTTATTTTTATCATCAAATTATTAACAATTGTTACATATTAAGTTTTATAGCTCACACGAGAATTACATCCCCTACTTGAACCTTGTGGGTGAGTGATATGTAATGACATGAGTAAATGATACTAAGTTTATATGTCTCATTTAGTTTTCCTAGTGAGTTATATTAGTTTATCAAACGATGTTGAGACCCTATAAACTATTTTTGGTTTCAACAAATTTTTATGAAAGAGTTTTTACTTTTAATGCTTTTATCTATTTTATATTTTATTGACTAGTCAAATGATTAACAACAAATCCATAGTAAAGTATGATATCATAGCGTATTCTGTCGCGTGGTATACTTCTGGAGGCGTTACAACATGCATTTGATTTAAGGACATAAGTAAAGAGTAAATTTCTTTTCCAGATTACAAAGAGACGGGAATAATGCAATGAAAGAAATAAATAGAAAACACAAGATAACTCTAATGCTTAGACTCCAACTAGCCATCCCACTAAGAGTGAGGTCAACATCACTACCAGCACGTTCAATGTTTTTAAGCACGACTTTAGCTAAACAAAATCAATTGTTGTACTCCTGCCCAAATTCATGGAACTCCGAAAATGCATATTGCACTGGAGGAGGCTGTGCTTGTGTTGTACCATAACCAAATATTGCAGCAAACGCTTCCCCCCATCCCTGCATAATTTGAGGAGGAGGAGGCTGCTGGAAATTTTGATGAATAGAGTAATCATCTGCAAATTGTCCATGAGTAAAACTACCATAATGGTGGTGGTCGAAAGGGGCGCCCTCGATGTTAACATCTCCTTGGTCGTCGCAGTCCAAGAACGAGCCACCACCGTCGTTATTGAGTTGGAACAAAGGAAGCTGGGAATTGAAAGTATATGCGTCATCCCCCAGTAGTACTGGCGGCGGCGCCGCCGCTGGAAGAAGAGCGTTGTGGCCGCCGTAACTAGAGTTGCCAGCTAAAGCGCCATGCTGCTGAGCCTGGAACGAGACAGCCATCTTGTCGTCGTTAGCATCGTACCACACGACTTGATCGTCGACGTCGTTGCGGTTTGCGCCCCCATTTTGATGACAGGCGACGTGAGGCAGAAGGTACTGATGCACCACATCGTCATTGGGTGCCGTTTGGGGTGCAGGCGCCGAACTATAATTATCATTACTAATAGTCATATTATTATTATTATTCTGGTTGTCATCGACGACGTTCTTAGCTTCGTGCCTCAGGACTTCGTTCAGGATGTCGACTTCCCTGGCGTTCATCTTCCCTTGTAGACTCTTGGACCTATCAATGAGGGCGCGTATCCTGTGGAAGTCGGGACCCATGTGCTTGAGGACATTAATCAGAACGCAGACCTTCCAACACTTTCGAAGGTCATGCGGTTTCTTATACGGCGGAGGAGGGCCATAGGGGCCAACGTCCTTCGGGTAGCCAATCTGCGCCCACCATTCCTCCCTCATGGTCGGCCACCATGGCGGCGGGACACCGTTCTCTAGCCGGAACCGCCGCTGTGGAGGGTTGCAGTGCGGGAGCAGCGAGCTCAACAGGGACGCTAAGGTCGTGTCCTGGAGCTCCATCAGGCGGTCCGGGATGGAGAACGCGGCGGCAGCTGTAGTGGTAGCCGCATCCTGCTGCGAGAAATAGCTAACGTTTCGGATGTTGTACGCGTCGATGGCGTCCGGGGCACGCTGGTCGAACCGGACGGCGTCCGTCCACCACACGCGGAGGCTGTCCGACGACGCGCTTATGGGTTTACCGTTGCGCCTTATCAAGCCATAGACAAAACCCTGTATGATGCCGTCTCTTATCAGCGCTATCATCTCGTTCAGGATGGCCTCATGCGACCTTGATAGTTTCCTCCTATCCGCAGATGATCCAGTTCCTCGAGGCTGATGTTGGAGATCGACTCCATGATACTTGCTAGTCATGCTCGCCTTCAGGCGTTTCAGTTGGAGGATATCGCTCCATATGCTTCTCTTGAGTTCTTCTTCACTTATCTCTCCGTAAATGTGGCAAGGCATGGCGCAGGAGTCGTTGATGAAACTGTTCGGTGGTGGGCCGAGCAGTTCATATAACTCTTTTGCCATTGAAGCGCCAGGAGCAGCAGAAGAGAGACCAAACTGCTGCATGTTTTGAATAGTTTAAATTTCTGCAAAGGAGAGAAGTGAAAAATCAGCAAGCAAACTAACTAAATTATAATATTGAGAAGAGATGGAAGTAATTTTTATGCTGAAAATTGATCTACATACTTATTTGCAGATCATTACATATGTTGTATTATTGCATGCTTCTAACTTGATTGAAAACAATTTCATCAAATAGAGAGAAGAAAATAACAACAAAAGAATAAGAGGAGACCGATGAAATACTATTTTTGAGAAAATTAATCACATACATATGCTTTTTATTTAATTAGAAAACACAAACTAAATATCAAGACCCTTAAAGTTCAAAATACAAGGTTAAAACGAGAAAAGGCTGAGCTCAAACGAATTACAAGAATTAATCTACATTGAAGTAGAAAAGAGAATCATTAACAGAATTGTTAGAACATGAGATGCATATGTTAGAGGATATGAAGATGTACAATGTTAACATAAACTAGAAAAGTTCTCTTTATATATATGAGTTTCCAATTTGGGGCATGCAAGGAACCTAATAAGATGAAATGAACTCATATACGTTTCCAAATAGTTAAATTGAGTGAAACTACATCAACTATTAATAATAAATAACCAAAACAAGCAGTTAATATTACCATAACGAGCGAGGCATATGTACCTCTTCTAAAAAAATTTGACTTTAATTGGATTATTAATTTTTTTTGTTGTAGTATCATTTTTATCTGTTAGGTTGAGCTTTATATGCATATCCACATATATAAAGTCCATGCATGTATCTATAATAATTTTAGAAGCTTTTGATGCAATTAATTTGTAGGATAAAAAAAGATTTCTTTGATGAATAAATAGTTATTGAAGGAAATCTTGTGATGAACAAAGTAAAAAGGATAATTAAAAGCTAAAAGAATGATATAAGACGTGTTTTTTTCTAGGCCAAGCTAAAAGAGACAGCATTTTGATACTGCAATTGCAAAACAAAATCTAGATGGAAAAAAAATATTAAATACAACAAGATATCAAAAACTAAACTAAATTGTAAATACTTAAACAAATCATAGATAAAATGAAGGTGGTACATAAGAAACAAATAAAATATACTTCTCTATTTTTTTTCAATGTGGAAGGATACACACAATAATAATCTACCAAGCTAATCTGATGATGATATAAACTTCTTCTATCTATGTATAGAAAAGAACAAAGCCTACATTGTGGTAAAACAAATAGGGCTTAACTCAAAGGAAAACTGCAAAGTAAAATATGATTTTTTCAAGGCACGAGGTGGTCTTTATATAGACATGAGAGAGTAAAAAAGTAGTGTTTGGAAATCTAATAGTAAAAGACTGATTTGCCCTTCATTTCAGATATAATAATTTTAGTAAGATTTCTATTTCATTTTTGCACATGATTATTATTTGATATTTAGGTTGCAATATAACACTTCAATAATAGACTTTCTATGAAATTGAAATGAGAAAATATTAAGGAAATGACATTTCAATTTCATATCTGATAAATAAATACAATAATTTTATTATCTTTTTGTATGTTTGTATATGTGCACTTACACATGTGATCAAGTTTTAGAAAATTAATGTTCATTAATTTCAATTTTCAAACTAATTGTGAAGTACATGAAAAAAACAATAAAAAATATTAAAATTAATGAATGCATATGAATCTTTTATTATCATTATCATAAGTTGTAAGTCTTGCTTTCTCTTACTCGAGGACAAGTCGAACAAAAATTATATTAATATGATAAATGGACATTGTCTTCCAGACCTACAACAATATATGGAAAATTTGAGAATCTCCGACAAATTCTTATGGGTTATTCCAAATATGAAAATGAATTGTTGAAGAACATAACATTTTGAGTTATTTTCTTATTTAGTATATATATTGACCATATTGATGTTGAAGATAATTTTAACATTATATATGTTGTGCAAGTTCATCGTTTCTTAAAAGAAAGGAAATATAGTAAGTTTTGATAAAATATTTATTTTATTTTTTAAAGAAAGATAGTGTCAATACTCTTGAAACCATGGGTATTGTTGTCATAAGCTACAATATTTTTAATGTCTTAGAGGAAACTCATCTTTCCACTGTATCTAATATAATCTTAACAAGAATTAAATGTTATTTTCATCAAATTCTATCTATGCACCTCGTATACTTGAAAAGTATCTACGTTAACACTTATAAGAGAAAGAGCTACAAATTAATTGTGCCCTTATCTTTTTATACTTACATTACCATTTCTATTGGTCAAATTGTTTCATACAAATTCAAACTCTTGCATTTATGGCATATCAAATCCTTATCTCATAAGATTTTCTAAAAAGAAAAGTTCAAGATCATTACTCTAGTGCAATTAATAAAGTTCATGAATATACATATAATATTAAGAACTACTACAAATGTTAAATATCTTTTTTCTTCTACTTTTGAAACTATTTATTTTCCTTGTCAAAGTCAATATGTAAAGTGAATATTACCTAATGTTAAATAGTCACCTTTTTCTTGTTTTACAATTATATACAATGATGGGTTGCAAATCTATCATGTCATAACAAGATATAAAGTAGTAGGAATCACATTAATAAATAGATGGAGAAATCTAAAACTTATGAATTAACATAAAAAATGAAGTATATTATCCACCCACTCCAACACACACCACAAGGAACATATCGTTTTTATCAATGAAATCAATTCAATAGTCGCGACTAACTCGATGACCAGATTGACATATAAGATAGAAATCTCGACAACAAAATTCATGAGATTGATTTTTCATCGTCTATGTTCCATATCAAATGAAAGTGCTAAAAGATTATGTAACACGTCCGCGACAAAGGCCCAACGCAGGTCGTGTTCAATATGCAAATGGACCATGTTGCTACCATAGGTGGTTAGAGTTCGATTTAAATGAATTAATAGATTTTTATTATTTTTTTATTCCGAATTAAAAATAAATAGTAGATTCATTTAAAATTAGTTGAAGCCCTAGAAATCCCCTACAAACCTAGGGCATGAGAGGAACCCTCACAAGCCCCCTAGCCGTCACAAAATTTTCTCCCTCTTTTCTCTTCTTATCTCCCTTGGCAATGACGCTACCTAAAGTGCCACCAAATATGGCCCACATCGCCTTATCATGGAGAATGTTCCTTGAATTATATTAGTAAGTTAATTAAGACATGACTCGCATCCTTCTTAAACATAGACCATGTCTGTAGAAGAGAAACTCCAAAAATTTTATTAGACGTAAAACACAGCCTCAAATATGCCAAACATGGTTCGTATTGCCCTAATGTGTCGATCACACATCAAATTACGTTAACTAATTTATAGGAATGTCAGACACAATCCGTGTTGGAGAGATGAATCCTTAATGCAACCCTTGAATGCACTCCAGTTCATCTGAAGTTTTTATTATTATTCTTTATGCATGGATGGAATAGGTTAGTGTCACACCCTCAAATGGCCTGCGTTGATAAACCGACTAGCATTGTTGTCAATATAATGTATGGTGTCAAACACGACCCATGTTCACATCATCTCATGCTAGCACGACAATATATGTTGATTTTTCTATTTTATTGTGAACCCTAGATGATGATTGGTAGTAAATTTTCATGAATGTTAAGAACTAATATGGGGAAAACATAAGAGTTCAATCATATTCACTAAGCAAAAGTTGAGGCCACTATGCATTGCATTGTTGGGAGTTAATGATGAATTGTTAGAGTTCGTAGTATCGATGCAACGAAGTTATTTGGTCACGTTGTATAACCTTCTCCCCGATGTGAAATAAAGAGGATTCTCGAGCATCCTTTCCCTTGTAGACCCGTATCATGGTTTGTGCACCACCATTCACCCTCTTATTATCGAACCTCCAAAGAGCTCATGAGCTATTTCAAAGTCACCTACAAAATCACCTCAAAGTCATTAATGATATAAGTTAAAGATAATTAGATAATCTACATGGTCTAAAGTATTGCACTGATCATGTCATCGATCTAGAACATTGCATAGAAAGCAATAAGAGCATTGATATAGAGAATTGCATAGGAAAGGAACCAGAGCATTGATCCAAATCATTGGATAAAAAGAAACAAGAGTATGCAATAGCATACTATATGGAAAGAAAACAGATTATTAATTTGATAATATTGCATTGCATTGATTATTGAGATTGAGGATTTAAGATTATTGGTTATGTTCTATAATATTATCTTAACCTCTTTTCCCATGCTTTATTATATCATGAAAGTTATATCTATTGTTTCCTTACATATTGGGCTTTATAGCTTATGAGAGAATTGCCTCCTATGTATTGGAGTCAGCAGGTGATTGATTTGCAGATGTATGTTGGTGGTGGCGTGTGTGACGACTCGAGCTCATAATGGATGCGACTTGTACATGGATAATGGTCCTTGATCTAGATGTCTCTCTTAGTCTTAGTTTCTATTGAGTTGTAATAGTCATAGCCTGGTATGTTGGAGACACTTTAATTTAATGTAAACTTTCACACTCTTATTTGATGTAAGAGTTTTAGTGTTATATTATACTTCGCATTTTTGGTTGACTACAGTCAAACTTATAGTCAGAGCATAGCATAGATATGTTCGCATCTCGAGTAGGGCATTCTATCACGTGAAGGGGTGTGCTTATGGGGGCATTACAGTTAGATATCAGAGCTTAAAGTCATGACTCTCTTGACCCATTCTACCTAGAGTCCCATGTGCAAAGCATCATGAGCAATCGCAGTGCCAACTAGAGTTAAGTTGATGTAAGGCTTTATTGTTAAGTTATGAATTAATCATGTATGTTTTCATGATATGTGAAATTGTAGTATGGCCCTGAGATGTGCGATTAATCATTAGGACCGAGCTACTCAAGAGCAAGAGGATGTGCGGAGCAAGACCTAGAGTAGCCAGATAGTCAGATACCAAGGCCACAAAGCTCATTCACCCAAGGACACCATCCAACACTTTATAAAGCTCTCTCTTCTGGAATTTGATAGAACTAATGATGTGGATAAGGCAAAGCATTGGGTGGATACAATGGAGAGACCTTTGCATTAATGCAATGTTCTAAAGATCGAAAGGTCCTATATGCTACTCATCGCCTTATGAAAATTCACATTATTTCATACTTAAACATTATACAATAGTTTTACAAACATTGAACATCCTTATACAAAAGCTATATATCATGAGGAGACATGCATCCTCACAAAATGACCAAAGGAAAGACCTAAATCTCATTTAAACCTATTCCGAAAGTTCTTCAATCCATAGAGAGGATCACCAAGTATGGTCACAACATTGGTTTACTGATAAGAAAAATATTAGAAACCACATTATGAGCAAATCACAACTTTGTAAGTAGAAAACTCATACTCTATGTGATACTATCTACTCATCTAAAGAAAAATAACATAAGCATATTTCATATCAATTATAATATGTATCATACTATAAGATAAAATAAACATGTATCATCACCAATATATCACATGTTAATAGTATATCATATAACATACCATGCACGTGTGCAATCATGTATGCAACATATCATATCACCAGTTGGCTAGAGGCATCATATCACCCCTTAGGATATTATATCATCCATGTCGGGAAAACATATTATCACTTAGTGTATCATATCATCTCTTTCAGAGAATTTCATCCTAGCAGAGGAAATGTGAATGCATGATAAGTGCAAATGCATGATCTTTTCACAGGTCCACATCATCATAGAACATATAACATACGATTGCATGATTAACAATTCATTCATTTGATGAATTCATATACAACCTGTTAAAAAACAATTGCATTATATATGGAAACATAGTTGCACCAATAACCATTTCATTTCATGGACTTTACAACCTCAATTCCATTTTAGTTTTGTACATAACAGATTGACTGAAGTCAGTTGAATTCATAACAATTAAGAAATACAAGATATTTGAATACTATCAATTTTACCAAAAACTAGGCTCTTAGAAGTTTAATCCATGTAAACATATTATTAAATTTGTTCTAGAATGACCACAAAAAATTATGCAAGATAACATTATTTTATACCATTTTTTGTGTGGTAACAGACTCAATGATGTTGAATATAAAATTCATAACTTGTGAAATACTTAATAAAATCAAACCATTACAATTTTAAATGAAACTAGACTTTAAGAGATTGAACTCATGTAAAAGATCAAACTTTTATACTTTGTAGAAGGTCTCAGAAAATTCAGAGATATGTCTATGTTTTGTTTCATCTCAGAATCCTGACAGATTGTGTGATGTACAATGTGAAATTTATATCCTCCACTTTACATAGACCATGAATGTAACTCTAATTGAATTTGAAAGTAGACTTATAATAGTGTGTTACATAAAATTGGTTTTCACCCATTCTAAGTATAATAACTATGTTAAAATTTATAATTCGGACAAACTATTACACAAAACAACAAGAGTGAGTCTTGGTCATTTGCTCATAACTTCTAATATAAAAATATGATTAATTCAATTCCAAAAATGAAAAAGTATACTTAAAGGAGATATAACACTAGGAGTTTTATGATTTTTGTAGGAGCCGAAAGTAACAATTAATCTTTAAGAATCTTCATTCATAGATTTTATTTCAGCTAGAGTGTGTTCTACACTAGGTACGTGGCCTTTGTTATGCTTCCTAATTAATGGAGATTGATGCACATATGGGTAATTCATAATCAGAAGAAGCTTTGTTTAAGCAAAATTTGTAGGGGAATACAGAGAAAATGAGTTAAGTACTCACCTTATAGTGAAAACTCTAAATTTCCTTCTTAGTTTGATGATCACCTTAATTGTGTAGATGCTATTGCCCTTCCTTTAGATTTTGGATATAGGAGGTGCTAGGTAGATGAGCAGGTGAAAAAAGAGTTGAAATATTGTAGGATCGGAATGGCACCAAGAGGGGGAGGGGGGGTGAATTGGTGTATTAAAACTTTTGCTACTTTTAATATGTTAGATTAGTCTAATCAGCGGAAGCACACAGATGTGAATATAAACAAGTAAAGAGAAGAGAGAGCAGAGAAAACAAACAGGCACACAAACATAAAGTTTGTTGACGAGCTTTGATCGAACTCCTGGCCTACGTCCCCGCTCCGGTCTTCTCGCACTTGAGATCTCCGGAGATCACTAACTCCTTCTTCAAGGGCGAAG
>LTAE01009146.1:0-16918 GCA_001647135.1 Pontederia paniculata
ATGTGGATATGTACTCAATTGAAATATCATCTTTTACTTCTTCATCTAGTGTAAATTTGTACTTTGTGTCGATATGATTTTCTTTGCAATTGATACTTCTCGTCCCTTACATAGGCAATCGTAGCTTGATTGTCACAATGTATGATCATCTTTTCTATTCATCATTGTAAACAAGCAAGTGTTGAAGGAATCTCTTTAAACATAAAGCTTCTTGCACTATTACTAAGCATGCAATGAATTTAGCTTCCATTATGGACAATGCTACACAATATTGCTTCGTGCTACTCCAAATAACAATTTCATTGCTGAGCAAAAAAGCATATTTGAAGGTGATTAGCGTCGCCTGCCTAATCGGTGTTCGTATAGCGATCAAGACACATGCTTCATCCATGATAACAAAAAGTAAGGTCCGTGGAGCCCTTGAGGTATCTCATGATTCTTTTCAATCACCTTAAGTTTGCTTGATATCGACTTATTAGGCCCACAATATAGCATATGTACGAGCGAGTACATAACATGACATACATTATGCTGCCAACTCCATCAGCATAAGGGACAAAATACATCTTCTTTCATTCATCTTTATTCTTTGGCACATATTGAGACTCAAAGCTTCACCTCTCGCAACACGAGTATCAATGGATTTGCAGGTATCCATACAAAATCGTTCAAGGATCTTGTGGATATATGATTCTCGTGACAAGGAAAGAAATCTCTTTGAATGATCACGTTGAATTTTCACACCCATTATGTAGGTTGCTTCATCTATGTTCTTCATCTTAAAGATGACAACCATTTCTTAATGACGATCACCGACTCTTTGCTATTTCTGGCTATTAATATCTCATCCACATACAAAGTCGTGATGAAGAGCTTATCCTTGAATTTATAGGCATACACACAATGATCTTCATACAAAATGATTGACTATTGAAATTTGATGTAACATTGCCTAGATGATTTTTTGAGTTTGTAAATGAATTGTCGACAAACTTTATTCATCTAGTTTTCTATTGAGAAATGTAGTCTTTACATCCATTTGATGTAATTCCAAGTTCATATATGCGTAGCAAGGATAAGGCGAATGGAAGAAACCTCACAACTGATGCAAAAGTTTCTTCATATCAACACCCTCCTTTTGGGTGAAGTCTTTCGCTACTAGGAGAACTTTGTATCTCTCAATAGATCTATCCACACTTTTAATTTTGAGATCCCATTTGTTCTCAATCGTCTTTCGACTAGGCGGAAGATCAACCAAGCCCTAAACTTGATTTGCCTTCATGGATTGTAATTTTTTTTAGAAGAGATTGTAATTTTTCTTCCTTTGTTTTGATCCATTAATCCTTGCCCATAGACGAGAGAGCCTCTTTGAAAAGACTCACTATATGAGCTCCTTCCATATCAAATCAATGACATGAGATGCTCTTTCTAGTGGTCCTTTGAATTGAGTTATCAGAATCCTCAATTGGTGGTGAATCACTTCCACTCGGGTTAAGGTGTAGGGTTGAAAAGATGTACTTATCAGCAACTTTATCTGCACTTGTTGCCAACTCACAGTATTTAACTTCATCTAATTAAAGTTATCTACCAGTCTTGTCTTGTTCGAAAATTCATTCTATAGAAATGTCACATCTCTACTCTCAATTTCTGTAATGCTTCCATCATCCATTAGTCCTACGAGCACATACCTTTTAGAGATTCAAAATATCTGATGAAGATACAATTCTTTCCTCTTGAGCCCAAATTTTTGTACTTATGAGAGCTATCAAGGACATAAGTTACGCAATCCCATAGGCACAACTAACTTAGATTTGACTTACTACTTGTCCAAAGCTCATGGAGAGGGGAACAAATAGACTTCGAGGGTACTAAGTCCAATATGTAGGTTGCATTCAATAGAGCATCACCCTAGTATGTAATTAAAATATTAGTTTGCACCATCATTAACCTAATCATGTCGAGTAGAGTATGATTTCTTCTTTCTGCAACTCTATTTTGTTGCGACGTCTCGAGAATCGTTAGTTGCCTAACTATTCCTCTTTCATCACATAACTCTTTGAATAAGAGAGATATTCACATTCACGATCCTGTCATCCAACTAATTCTCAACTCAATTCATGAATTATACAAAATGATCAAATGCTTCGAACTTTTGAGAAATTAGATACACAACGTTGTATCATGAATAATCATATATGAATGTAATGTAATATGAGAAATTGTTTTTGCCTTATACACTCATTAGACCACATATATCCGAGTGAATCAATTATAATGAGAATTCAACATGTTTTCCTTTTCCAAATGACTCTTGTTTTCCTGCTAGCTAGCCATTCTTGACAGATTGATAGATCGACTTAAGCAAGAGGACCTTAGAGCCCTTTTGTAACTAACCTATTCATTCGATCTTATCTAATATATCATAGTATGGCATATGTCAAATTTTGGTTTTTCTCATTTGTATCAATAGATGATACAAAGAAATAACTATCAAGTGCTAGAAGTACTAAATAACATAAAAACCATTTTCAAGAAAACCTTCGCAAACAGGAGCACTATCCATCAAGATGTTTAGATGTCTTGATCCAAAAGATAGTACATAGCCAAAGCGCCAAGAATAAATACAAAAATTAAATTTTGCTTGAAATTTAGGCCATATAAAACATCTGGAGGATAAAGGATTTTTCAACTTCCGATCACTTTAACTTATACTCTTTTATTACCTCCAACGAAGATTCATTTAGAGCCCACACTGATTCGACGAAATTCAACAAAAGTCATGCATTCATTAGCTACATGGCATATTGCTCCTGAGTCTACAATCCACAAAGGATGAGTTTCAACAACTAAAATACAACTAAAAACATATGCATAAGGATTATGATTATAACAAACCTTCTTCGGCTCAGTGCTATAGTGAGCGAAGTGACCACGTGTGCCATAGTTGTAGCACTTCACGTTGCTTTTATCTATTTTCCCACCACAATTCCTATGCTTGTGCTGATGGGTCTAGGATGCTTTTGTCCACCATTTTTGCTCTTCTGGTTGGGATACAACTTATGCGGCCTTTTTTTGCTTGGCACCATATTGTTAATTAGCTTTAGCAACTAATGCTTGAGTAGAGAACTTTTGAGATTCAAGAATCTCATCCTCCATTTCCAAGTGGCGTTCCACATCATCAAAAGTTTTTGATATCATCATTGTGCATCAAATTGACATGAATGTGTTCCCAAGTGTTTAAAAGAGAGCGGATAATAGCTTACACTTCTTGCTCATCTGAGAGTGGATATTCTGCACTTTTCAACTCATTAATCATGTTTGACATCTCCAGTAGGTGCTTCCTCATCGTATGATTTTGGCGTCTTTTTAGGAGTCAAACTTGATCATGAGCAACCTCAGCTTAGAGGTTGAGGTGGTGCCAAAATGATTTTGAACAACTGTCCATAGCTCAAAAGTTGCCTGGTATATCTCGTACTCACACATGAGCGAGCCTTCCATCATGCTCAACAACATTATGCGAGAGAATATGCCTCTTTTTAATAAAAGCTTCGTAGGCTTCATTATCATTTCTATGATGTGCAGTATTACCAAATGAGGGTTGAGCCAAGGCATTTTTTATCGTTTCAACTACATTTTGTTCCTCGAGAAGATATTTTAACTTACGATGCCAAATATCATTATTTTCTCGATTAAGCTTATCCCATTTCTTATGAGAAATTCTCTATTTGCAACACAAAAATTTGTAAGTGCAATGATATCATAATGCTCCAAATCTCATAAAGATCAATTAATCACAAAAAATTCAAAAATTTTACTTGTCATTTGGGTATCATGCATCTCTATTTAATTTTCGTAGAAAATAAATTCAAGATTATAAATTAAACATGAAGTATAACTTTTAATAATTGCATGCTCCATCGATTCTTTTCATAAATTAATTACAATTTCAATAATTTTGCATTGTAAATTAATCCCAAAAAAATTTACACTTGATCCATACCTGATAACCTAATAAATGTTAGGCAAAATGAAATGCATTTACTTAAGAAATGATAGAAAAAAAAAATTAAAAAAAATTAATTTTTTTGTTTTATATATTTTTTTGTCATTTTTAAAGTAACAAGGGGAATAAAAAAAATAAGTGAGCCCTCTTGGCTCAGCCCCACCTTGGCGCCTGCCTTGCAGGTGCGACGGGCACGCCTGGGCCATGCACCGGTGCCTAGGGCCACGCGTCGCCCGCGCTTGGGCCACTTCTATGAGTGGTTGGGTTGTGTGTCGCGTGGTGCATGCCCAGTAGTGCGCCAACATGCGCTTGGAGGCCCATTTCTTTAAAAAAAATACACATGTGCAAACAAATTAGAGAAAAGTTGATATGACTCTGATAGTAATTTATAAAATATAATAATAACATTCTAATGGAGGAGAGATACATAGTATCTCTTCTTATGGAAATGAAAGTGGAAGATGAATGAATGATATCTCCATGAATGGAATCAGGAATCAAATCAAGATACATGGAACATAGGTCCACAACCCAAATGCTAAGAAAAAAAGGAAATGAAACATGATGAAAGGAGCACCAAAGAGTGGATCACTCTCGCTGATCTGTTGCATGCCATCCAACTTTCCACTACTCCACTCTTTGAAGCACATGTGAGGGGCGTTTGTGCGGACATGGCCACGTGCGACATCTAGGCGAGCGGAGCCCAAAACAAGCTTGAATAAGTGGGTCTTGAGTTTGTGAGCAGTGGAAGTTTTGGGACACGACGGGGCCGCTGAGCGGTGTTGTGCTTGATGTCTTGCACGGAGCGTCAAGATGGGCACTTGGCAGCGATTGTGCAGCGACGCTTGAGTGGGCACTTGGCGGGCACTCGAGCGGGAGCTTCTTCGATAGGACATGGAGTTTGTGCGGCGACACATGAGCAAGTTGTGCGGAGCGTCCTGAGCGGCGATGCTTGAGCAGGCTGCACGACGCGCCCTGAGCGGCGACGAGCGAGCAGGCTGCACGACGCGCCCTGAGCGGCGACGAGCGAGCAGGCAGCACAGAGCGTCTTGTGCGTCAACGCTTGGGACTTGAGCGTCGACGTCTAAGCGGGAACTTGTCTTGTGCGGCAGCACTTAGGTGACGTCAAGCAGAGCGCTGCAGCGGCAGCGTTCCGAAAGGGCGCGCAGCGCATCGAAGGGACGATTCAGTCACAATGTGGAGCGTCGGTCCGCTATTGTGGCATGCACACCGGAAACAATGTTTGCATGGGCAACGAGCAAAAACATTGACGATTGCTTGAGAAATGAGAGCTTTTCATTAAACAATGCAGGGCACTTGTCGGGCACTTGAGCGGGCGTTTCTCTGATAGACGTGGCCTAAGCGCTGCCGCACAGGACAAGTGCCCGCTTAGACGTCGACGCTCAAGTCCCAAGCGTTGACGCACAGGATGCTCCGTGTTGCTACTCGCGCGTCACCACTCAGGACGTGCCGCACAGCCTGTTCAAGCATCGCTGCTCAGGACGCTCCCGCGCAGCCTACTCACACGTCACCGCACAAACTCCGTGTCTATCAGAGAAACGCCCGCTCAAGTACCCGACAAGTGCCCACTCAAGCATCGCCGCACAATCGCTGTCAAGCGCCCGTCTTGACACCCCGCACAAGACATCAAGCATGACACCGCTCCGCGGTCCCGTCGTGTCCCAAGACTTCCGCTGCTCACAAACTCAAGACCCACTCTTTCAGGCTTGTCTAAGCGCTCTGCTCGCCTTGACGCCGCACGTGGCCGTGCCCGCACAAACGCCCCATGACACACAGGGCGAACGTCGTCGGCCCCATGTGGTGGCCTCCTATTGGTGCCCATAGGGGGCACCTTGAGGCAACGCCTCTTGCGGCCCAACACTCACCAAGGAGGCTCAATCAGCATCACATAACTTTAGGCTTAGAAGCATTTCAAAGATGTTAGCTTTCACATGTCCTTCCATCAAATTCAATTCAAAATTGTGTTAACTTAATTTTTTAATAATTATTAAATATTATTTTTATTATTTCTTAATAGAATAAAAATGTAAAAAATAAAGTAAGGGTACAAATAATATTTAATAATTATTTTTAACGATTATGATGTTTGATCATATCATTGCTTTTTTTATTTTTTAATACATCTTTTATATTAAATAAGAGTAAAATGATATTTTATGACTATCAAAAAATGAATTTAATGAAATTAAAAATAGGTTTATTAACTAAATTAATAAATTTATATTTTAAAATTAAATGCTGAAAAAAATTATAGTTGAAGATATGTTAGAAGAAATATTTTTTTCAAATTGCTGTTTACAAATGTCACTTTTCCACGGCCTTTTCTATTTATCCTCAAAATCAAAAGTTTCTTTAAAAGCAAACGTTTAGCAACATCTAATCTTTGCAAACGTAACTTTTCTTATGATTTATTTATACTAAAAAAATCTTTAAAAAATTGCTTTCCTCCGATTGTCATATATAGATTCTGTCCGCTTACAAGTAAAAAACATATGAGCCTTTAGCAGCAATACCAAATTTTCACGTACATCTTTAATGACATTTAACATCAGAAGCGGAGAGGAAACATTAAAATGTCAGAAGATTGAAATCTAACTTATAAATAAATAATTGTTAGCATGAGAATTCCGTAATAGTGTTAGATTCTCATGTAAACAATCAAAGCATGAGAATAGACCGCAACATGCCTTCTTTTTTACCCCTCACAGCAGGAGAAGAATAAATGAACCTGCCTTCAGAATGATACTATGATCGTATCGTTGTAACTGTACAGTATGGGGCCATAGATGGCAAAAAATGTCGTGATTCTATATGTTTTTTTCTGATCAAATAAAATAGCCAGCAGCCATGAATCATGCACCGGATTCTAGTTTGGAAATTTCTGTTTTTCTGAGTTTGGGATTTTATGTTGATTTCCAATTGCTTGACTCGAGCTGTTGTTGTTGCTTGAGATATCTTTGTGCAGTAGAAGTCACTATTTTTGCGAAGAAGTTCATTAGCATGAGCCAAATCAGTGTATTCCATACCAAAGTGAATGATAGCTTCCATGGCTTTGCCTGAAGAATAAAAGCAATCCAGAAAAATCTTATGTTAAGAAACTTGGTGTGAACTTTTAACATTGCGTATAAAAGTATCAGAAGGAAATAAAAAGTGATGGAAACTTTTATGAAAATTGGCCTACCGTTCCATCCGAAAGAGGTGGCGTAGAGGAATGAGGTGAAGCTGATAAATACTTTTTCTGAACCATGTGCAGTTTGGTGATTAAATCAGGAACCTTGGAAGAGAAACCAGGAATATGACCAAGCACCCAAATGAACTCATTCTCCACCCATTCGAGGAGTTGGTTGTTGCACAAAGAGATAATAAAAACTGTCTGCAATGCTAAAAACAATGATTAGTACATGCTGCACAAGTTGATCTTGTTCTCTAAACACTGAGCACAGAAGTTTGCTAAGGCAATCTATTTAAGAGTTGGGAAGTTTCAATCCTGCTGCAACTCAATTTTGAATGAGTTAATTAAATGCATCAAATTATTGGTGAAGGGAGTAATGTATTATGATCAAGGTTGTCAAGATCTCGATCTTTTACGATTTATCTTACGATCTTCCTATATTTGACCCCCTACTGATCCTACGATCTAATTCATAGGATCTTTACGATATTCATAAGATCTTTCACAAAATCAAACGATCCTTGTCCGATCGTCGATCTTGCAACTCTCCTCCGATTTTAAGTAAAATCTCGATCTTAACAACCTTGATTATGATCATCAGAAAATCACATAACAAGAATACATTTTAAATCGGAAGAATATTGTACATAAGGCTGTTTGTACAAGTATTCATTGAAAGCTATACCTGTATATAGGTCTTTATCAAAGCTTTTCCAAGCAAGGTTGGAAGGAAGAATTTCCAGAAGGGAATGCCAAATTGTCCACACATGATGCCAGCAAGATCGAAAAGTGGATTTGGCACCTGAAGTTCAGTATCAAACAAAATATCACTGAGAAAGGTCACATTATAATAAAGCAAAAGATAAGTGATATTAATGATACAAAACACTGACATTCTTATCTACAAAAAATCCAATTGTCACAATGTATTTTTAAATGCTAGCTTGTATGTTACAAGAAACAAGGAGGCCACTAACCGAAGCAAGGATCAGTATAGTGCCAAAATTAAGATGCTGAGCATGAGAACGAAACCAGAGCTTGATTTTCTTTAACTTGGCAGAAATAAGTCCGTCATTTCTTGATGGAGCAGCATCTAGATCATCCATGGCATCCACTTTGGAACCAGATAAGGATGCTGTGATGCATGTTGTGTCAGTGTAGCTTCTAGATAATATGGAATTAAATAGAAAGTGCAGTAGCAAAGGAAAATGATGACACAAATTTATCAGGTACTAACAAAGCGAGTCGTCATGAAGTATAGCAAAAAAACATGATCAACAACTACCATAGAAGTGTGTGAATTATAATAAATGTCATTTTGAGGGTGTAGTAGATGAATTCTGGATTCTGCATTCCAAAAATGAGATTAGAATGAGAACTACATCCAGAGCTAGGGACTAAGAAATTGACTAGCTCCAATTTTATACCCCAATGATGCGAAACCTACACATCTGGGACATAGTTCCAATTGTTGAGATTCAATTATTTTCTTTTGAGAGGGAAAACGATGGTTCAATTATTTTTCTTTTGAGCAGCATCTAGATAGCTCCAATTTGTTTTCTTTTGAGTAAGATCCACTTTATTGATAACTTGTCAATTTACATGTACATACTACATCTCAAATTTACATTTTCATCCACTCCCCTATCAAATTGCCAGGGACAGCTACAATTTTTTTCCAATATATACCCTTTTTCCTTCTAAAGAAGCCAATCCATTGGACCAAAAATTTCTGAAACAAAATAATGAAACAACTAACACCTTAAATGAATAAATAAATGGTACGTGTATGGATAACATCAATTCAAGTTCATAAGAATTCCACTTTTCTGAAAACTAGTGAGGGGGCAAAAGAAGCAATTTATCAATTAATTACTTATGTCAATAAAGATATTTAAAACATTGTTGAAAGCCCAAATTTTTCATAATTTCATATGGAGAGGGTATAGAAGATCAGAATAAAAGAAAGTGATACCTGCTCTTGAGATGAAATAAGGAGGAAGCTCCCCAAGTGCAGTACCTAAACCCCAAAGAATGGCTTCAAGATAAATCTGAGGTAGTACACTGTTGATAGGAATCCTCACTAGGGAACCTGGTGCTGATGAAAATAATGGGGGACCAAACTCAGAGCAATCTTTTTCAAGCCACGATGGCCCACTTTCTAACTGTATAGTATCATATGGAGCTGTTTTCAAATCAATTCGACCACACTTCATAGCTTTGATAGTGAAAAATGCAATATGTGGACCCAAATACAACACAAATGTGTGCAAGCCAGAACCTATGCCAAAGAAACAACAAAGGAAGGGCATCATTTTGCAAGTAAACTCTATTCGTACTTGTCAAAATATTCAACATGATATATAGATTGTAAATAGATAATCGGTACAACCATCATACTGTGATATTCATCCAGATGGATGTTCTGTAATTATATAGGGTATATTCCTGCATCTCATTCTGATGGGTTGAACAATTCATGTCATTGTTGGTGACCTTATAACACCAAGTAGCTGAATGATGCTAAGAACAGAAGATTTAGTCTATTTTTTTTCCATTATATGATAAAAGTCCATCTCCAATGGAAGTTAATCTGCAATCTTAGTTCCATTCAATTGTCAGATAAGTTCTGAATAATACATTAATGCTATCACATAACCGCAAAAACACAAACAACATTCATACGAGACTACAATTATATATTTTGTTTTTGGAGGGGCAAAGGATGACGAGTTATCAATGTGTATTGAAATTAGAAATACTAATGCATCCTTAAACTAGTCAAATCCAGACAACATGCCCACTTGTTGAGTTGCAATTTAGCGACTGAAGTGACATGAATTCAAAACTAAAACTCGCTGTACTTGCCATAAGATGAGATGGCAATTGAGGAACTCTTGTCAAGTAGAAGATATTTCCACAGATCAATGTCTACTGAAATTTGTTTGCGAAAATCAAGTTTACACTGTCAAATTTCAATGTTTCTAAAACAAAAAAAACTTACCAAGACCAATGGAGGATGCCACTCCAAGTGCGACCCACCACAATATAAACCTTGTATAGCGAACAAACTCCTGAACATGCTGCAAACAAGATGTCAAGGAATGTTGACAACAATCAATAAGAATGGATTGATTCAAACAACATGAGAAGCATGGAAATTACACTGATTGAGGCAGCATATCATACCAAAATACAAGCAATCATTATTACTATAAATGTGAAATTAATCTAAAAGAATGTTCTAGAAAGAATAGCAAACTATGAATAATGATGCATCTAGTTAATCACATAAAAAAAGATTATTATTTTTTGAGAGGTACAAAAAAGATTATTATGATAACTGGAGGTAGTACCTTTTCATGTGGGCCATCGATATTGAAAATAACAAGTGCAAGAGTCAGTGCCAGCATGATCATGGCCATAAGCCAACCACCTTTTGTCATAATATACTGAATAAATTGTCTAGTATATTGCAAAACAGCAAAACAGAAAAGCTGTAACGTCTTAAAAGGCTGAGTTGTCAATGTCAAATCCTCTAGTTCCCTTTTGTGCTTCCTCTGAAGTTCTGGGAAGAAAAGAAGTGAAGAATAAGTTCTACATTTTCATTGAAGTGCCTTTGAAGAAACAAGAATCTGTTAACTGCTTAAAGTAACTGTTATAAGTTATCCTATCAATCATTTTTCACTAATTGAAGTTAAGAGCTAATTTAATAGCCAGGTTAAAAGAAGGAAACCGATCAATAACTAGGTCTCTTTTTTTTTCTCTGAAAAGTTATGGAATATAAAAAAGTTCAAAAATATACATTAACTACTTTTATTTGTATGTGGTATAAAAGTGTGTAAGGGGGAAATGTTTCTCCAATTTTGAGGGGAAATATATTTTTTGAGAGGGTTTTAGTGGGAAATATTCCTTCAAATCTATTTATTAATGTTGGCCAACTCAGATTTAATTTTTTATTGACCGAAAAAAATTTTACTGTCAAGTACAGGATTATGAGAAGATCCAAAAATTCTTTTCTGCAAACAATTGCAGACCAAATGAATAAATCAACAACTAGAACAATGGGCTGAATTCAGCCAGCTCCTGAAGTATTATTTGTTGCAGAACTATAAATAGTGAGCAGTTTGAAAAATTGTCAAGGATGATGCTCGTAAAATTCACAGTATCATACTTGCACATAGAAACCTAAATAAGTGGACAAAATAATAATACAAAATAAGTGGACATAAATTGTCAAGGATGATGCTCGTACAAAAATTTGAAGTTTGAAAAATCAAGGATGATGCTCGTAAAAAAAGATCTTGTGCTAGAAAAGGATATAAATAGTACAAAATAAGTGGACAAACAGGTTAGGGGCGACACCGTCCAGCCTGGCCCGATCAACCTGTCGACCACACCATTTTTGTGTCAGGAAAGGTTATAGGGTTATATCGGGCCAATCTCGACCTGATTAATGTTGAGTTGGGTATTGGGTTTCGTGGGTTGTAACCTGATAACCCAATATCGAACCGAATGACCCAAAACTAATAATATTAATAAAAAAGTAAATAATTAATGTTAAACTTTTAATACTTAGTAACATTAATCTATTTTATTTTAATTATTATTTTATTTATCTTATTTTTTTGAAGAAAATAGTTATCTTATTTCTAAACTTATCATTTATTTTTTGAATTTTCTAATAGATAGACAAAATCAAAAGTCCAAAAGAAAAAAAACTAGGTATCTCTACAACAGTTGCTGATACTTCTATCATTTATGGTTGCTATTGTACTTCTACAAAAGTGTTAACGTGAATTAGGGGTGACCATTACGGCACCAATAACCACTATCCACTTGCCATTTCCAATCCAAAACATGATTCTTATCTTGCCAATCACCAAACCAACTAAAAATTCACACACCATCTTTCATTCAGTTTTTACTGAACCTTCCATGATAGACGTGTAATTTTCACCATTGTTTCAGTGCACTGCGTGATTTACGCTTAACGATTGCTCTTTTTTTCTACTTAAGCCTTGTTAAAGAGTGCCTCTGAAAAAGAGACCAATACTCATAAACTGTATCTTGTCTAGACATCTGGCACAAAAGGGTAGAATTGGGATTTGTTACCAATACATGGTGGTATATATTTTGTTTAATAGCATTGCAGGTTGTTTCCTTAATCAAGTTATAAAAATAAGTTCCCTAACAAAAAAATAAAAAAAATAAGGGAAGCAAACATCTCAGATAACCCAAAAATTGCGACAGTCATATTATTAGTATACCAAGCACTTAGGAAAAGAGTAACAATTGTGAAACTTTTGAAGCAAGCAAAATTCGTTTCTAAAACAATATCTATCGGTAACACTTGTACTAGTGTTTGAGTAGCAAATGATTTGTTGAGTTTAACTTAATTCGTCCAACACAAGTTGAGGTTACTAAAATTTAATTGGGAAGAAAGTAATTAAGCTCCTCATATAAGTAAGGAAAGAGATTCTCTCAAAAAAAATGTAAGGGAAGAGATAGAAATCAATGTTATTAATGAACCCACAAATTGCTCAACCATTTTTTTTGACATACTCTTAGATTGTGTTCACCAGATTGCATATAAGATTGTTGGCAATCTAAATTAGCACTCAAATAATTGTCAGTTTCAAAACAATAGTAATGTTACATTGTTCTATTTGGTATACGTAGGTAATCTAACTAGCAATTCGCATTACAATTTTTAACATAACAAAAGAATTATCAGATAATATTTATCTTTCACTAAGACACCCTCAAAATAAAATAAAAAGCATAGTTCAACCTTTCATATAATGCAATGCCCACAACCTAAGATGCCTAAGTTGATCACCAGCCCACCAATTGGCCGACAACAGCCAATGTACCATCTCCAGCAACCAACCAACAAACAAACAAAAGATGCCCATCTATATCTGTACAAGATTTGCTAGTCCAAACTCAAAACTTAGAAATAATGGTCTACAAGCAAAATATTCTTTTTATGGAAGAAAACTTCCTGATTTCTTGCTGGAGATTTGAGCCATGTTTTTAATGCCCCAATTCTTTTTCCCATAACCAGTCACATAAGAGTCTCCTTGTTGACAAACTTCTGCAAGGAGTAACCTGCAATTACTGTGGTGGAGAGAACTATAGAATATTTGATCCATGCCCCAATCTAAAATACCTTTCTTTTGAAAGTCTAAATATCTAAATACTAACAAGAATTCCCCACACCTTTGGTATCTAATTAATACTCTTCATTATTTACATAATATATGATAATATTAATTTTATTTTGGGTTAGGCATGTAACAAAAGAAATAAATTGTAATTTACACTTGTACAATTATCCTCCGAAAAATGTTATTCTGACAAACATCCAAAAAATACAGATTTTTTTATATTTCATTTCGTTTTTTGAAATGCAACAAAAAATGAACTAATTTATTGACGCATGAATTCATATTTACCTTGAGACATACAAATCTTAATAGTTTACTTTGCACAATTTTTTTCAAACTGACTTATATAAAAGAAATAGAAAAGGCATCCAAAAATATTTCTTTTCTCTATTCTGATATTTTATAAAACATTTCATACGGCATTTTATTTCTGTAAATTGTTTATCATACCTTCCTATATGCTTTCATGGTTAACCTAGAAGCCTCTTTCCATTGTCTATTAATTTTCCTTTTCTGTTGAGTACATCAAGCAGCATAACTGCACTGTTGCACATTGTTTCCCTTAGTGCATTAAGCATTATACCATTTCCATATATTTTCAATATCCTTTTCTTTTTAGATCTATATCTATTCTATTCAATAACGAAATGAAATAATCTATATTGCCACTTCGAATATCCCAACGTCTTCTTAGATTTGTGTTGTGGATGTAAAAGCTTTATCACAAGATTCGCCCCTATCACTCCACAATATCAATGTCTCTACATTTAACCAGAACCCAGACGATAGAAGTTAAACATGAAACAAAACCGAAAATTTGCTACTTGCCTTGCATCGATGAATTCTTGGAAGATTGACCCGCCGTCGCCGGCTTCGGCGTCGGCTTCGCGGCCTTCTTCCTGCCGGATCCCATCTTCCTCGCGGGCCTACCAACCCTTCCTACGCCTGGTTCGGAACCGGAGATCGATCAGCGACGGCGCCGAACGATTCTACTGAATCAATTGGGAATTTTTGCCGATCGAAATCGAAGAGTGGATTTGGGGCGAAGAACTGCTCCGATCTTTTGGGGTTGTAATTTGGACGCCAACGACGAATACGAGTACAAATAATTTTGGATGCGAAAAGTGGAGGAGCAAATAAACCAAACAGAACGGAAGAAGGGCTAAGAATACGAGTAAAAATATTTCTTTTTTCTCTATTACTTAATTATATATTACTATATGAGGCCATCACATATTTAATCTATTTATATCAATATGTTCATATAGATCTTTTATATATGTATATATATATATATATATACATATATGTGAGGGGATAATTGTATAATTAAAAAAGTTTGAAATAGTAATAATAATGATGATTAATATAATTTTTTAATAATAATTTAATGTAAATTGGAATATGAAATAAAAAACCGTTAAATTTCTTTTAATAATAATGATAATATAAATGGAAAATAGATAAAATAATGTGTATAAATTTGATAAAATAAAAATAAGAGATTAAATATGATTTTAGTATATACAAATATATAATATTAAAAATATTAAAAAGTACGGGGACTACCTTTACCGGGGGGCCATGTGACTGGAGTCCTCCAATAGTAGTTCCTGTTTCAAACTCTATAAATAGAGTCCCATGATTTCTGAGTTAATGATAACAATAACAATATAATATAGAATTTATATAAATAAATTCGCCAAATGGAGGGTTCAATTAATGTGACAAATGATTACAACTTTTCCTATATTAATTGTATATTTTTGTTTTTTTTTCGCAAAATAATAATTTAGATTAATTAATATGAAATTTATATTAGATTTTTAATGGAAACTAAATCTTTGAGTACTTTTAAATAAGACAGTCAGGCTCCTATGAATAATTTGTAAAATAAGAACTACAATCAAAATTAAAATAATAATAATAATAATTACTATTATTATTATTGTTTAAATTTTAAACAAAAATAAGTCAAGATAATCTTTTAGAACTTTAATAATCGAATGGATTAAAGTAGTATACTCTGGATATTTTAAAAATATTTTGTGGTTAATAGACCAAAAAAAAAACTACAAAGAAAAAAAGGTTTTCAAATAAAATTATGACCCAGTTCCTTTGATGAAAATTTTCCTACTTTTCTGGTAACAATGAAAATTTAAAACTGTTGTTTATAATAAAAATATAGCTTGAAATTTTAAAAATAAAACATAAAATAATCTTTTTTCTTAATTCGAAAAATTAAAAAATGAAATATGTTTATGTTTCATGGCCTAGCACAAGTAAAGAAAAGATTAAAAATAAAAAGATACATAAATTATACTAGTGAGATTCAACCTCAAGAGCTCTTGATACTGAGAGGTGAGTCACGTCCTAAATCTCATTTGATAGCAATTATTGATCACATTTATATTTAGATGACACATATATTCCATTTTTTTTTTGTAAAAGAATATATCAGATTCGTCCTTCCGTGGTAAATCCATAAATGTGGAATAAAATATTATTATACATATTTCCTATCCTCTTTTCAATTTATGATGATGAAAGCTTGTGATGGTTGAATAATTGACGTTATATATCGGCTTGTTGCAAATTCAATTTATTTAGTTTAACTTTTGAATTTGGAGGCCACCGTTTTGTATAGTTATAGAAAACAAGAAAAGATATACCATTTTTTATCAGTTAATTAAAACAACTCTTACACTAGTATGGCAATTCGCCTCGCGTGCATTATACAAAAATAGTTATATCATCATTATCATTATCAGCATCATCATTATTAATATTATATTATATTTGGACAGGCATCATTTTAGTGTGTTTGCATATTTATTGTAGAAAATGAAAAAAAATATCATTTTGTTGACAATTAATTAAGACACTCTCCTGTTGATGCAAATTATTCCCTTTTTCGATGGAGAAATATGTCTAATTATTTCCTTTTTCGATGGAGAAATGTCTAATTATTTTCTTTTTCGATGGAGAAATATGTCTTTCTTATATGAAGGTAAGTGGTTTCTTTTCAATCCTTAAAAGTCTTAGATTACGAAATCAAAATCTCAAATGGAACCTGAGCCTAATTTTATCGGATTCTACCAAATACGACGCAGAACCCGAGATGGAACTAGATCATCAAAACCTGAGGTCAGGTGACCCCAGTTCTGATGGCCCAAGTTCTTGCTTGCAACATGAACCCGACGGTTTCACAAGTCTATTTTTTATTTTTTATTTTTTCATTTCTTTTTTGCTGATGTGACATTTTTCTTAACTTTATTATTTTCTTTTTATTCTTTCTCGTTTTACTACTTTTTCTTTTCTTTTTTAATTTATTTTAACTTTACGTTTTAATTTAATTTATTAATATTTAATCTTAAAATCTTAAAATTTAATTTTATATTAATTAATATTATAATTTAAAATTATTTGTACCGTAATTTTAAAAAATATTTTATATATTATCCTTCCATTTTTATTTATTAAACATTATTAATTTTATTTTAGAAGTTAACGATACTAATATTAACATATATATATATATATATATAT
>LTAE01009147.1:4493-19142 GCA_001647135.1 Pontederia paniculata
AAACCCTAGGCAACACACAGACTGTGTTACAATGACGCCGCCTATGTTGACCAGATCGGACACGAGCAGTAGTTAATTACATGGCCCGCGTCCTTAACTCAGTTGACAGAAATTAAATCCTTTATTTTAATACCAAGGACCTTGTTAAGGTCAGGGTGCAAGATTAATAACACAAGTAGGACGCCAACCATTGTTTAGGAGCTGCCAGAGTTAATATATAGGGCGGATAGCGTGGCTGCTACCTAGTTCCTGTTGTTAAGCCTGCTCCCGTTGTTCAACGAAGAGGATTCACGTGTATCCTCCCCTTTTTGGGTATTGGCCATGGTAGTGTACCACCACTGGCAGTCGACGTACCGGGAAGACTCATGAGAGATCAATTAAATTACCTCAATGTCATTTGAACACATTAATGGGATAAGATCCAAGATTGTTAAAGAAATTCATATTAATGTACTTGCACTAATACCGGGCTTCATGTATCTTGTTTATGTCCTAATGTTGTTCCAAGGCAGAGATATAATCCTCTATTCCAGGATATGTTGACCCTATCACGTTCTGATATTGTTCCAGAACATGAGATACAATCCTGATGTTGTTCCAAAATATTGTCATTCCCTGATGTTGTTCCGGGGTAGCTTTATTCCTGATGTTGTCCCAAGATAATGATAGTTTTATTCTTGATGTTGTTCCAGGATAATGATAGTTTTACTTGAAGTTGTTCCAGGGTAGATGGTAGGTATGAACCCCTGATGTTCTCCCAGGAGAGTAGAACTATACCTTTATACTTGGCAGGCTTAGATTATATTTGTTTTACCAATGATCATTATCATAGTACACAAGCCTGATTTAATACCATCTTGATATCCTTATTCATGCCAATGATTATTACTTATCTTATGTACTTGATGCCTTACATACTGAGCGTTTTATGCTCATGGAATATCGTTTCTCCTATGTTGAATCCCATAGGTAACTAGGCTGTGATGGATTCCTACCGCTGGTAGTGTGCGCGACTGCTGAAGCTCGTGGTGGATATTGTCTGCACATGGATGGGACTTTGAGTCTCATTTATGATTAGGTCTCTCTATTTTTGGTTTATTGAGTTGTATGGCTACTAGCCAATATATTGCACTCCTGGTTGTGGAGAGACATGTAGACTCATTATTTGTTTATCTTTCGCATTTTATCCATTGGATCTTTTAGTCATCTTAGCCTTGTTTCAATTTCCTACATTTATTCCACAATTTTTTATTGACTAGTCAAAGGGTAAGAGCATAAGTCAACAGAGTAGCGTCCCCAGGTCCACATCTTGGCCACGTGGCGGGATGCGAGTTTGGAGGCGTTACAGTTAGGTATCAAAGTCTAAAGTCGGGACTCTCTTGACGTCCCCAGAGTAGTTAGTGTGTCCATGTGCAAGACACCATAATCATTGTTATAGTTGATGTGGTTAATTATGATATACACAGATGGCTCCCTAATGTGCTAATGGCCATCAAGTAAAGGTTAGATAAGTTTCAAACCTTATATATAATTGTTTTCTCTTTAAAATATTACGGTCTAAGTGTGTCTGGGAGAGTATTGAGTTTTCCTCTCGAAGTTCAAATATAATTTTAATCCAAACATCAATATTGAGGCATTGGAAGATTTTAGACGATTTTTGAGCCACTTGATCATGACGGCTTAAGGATAATGAAAAGAAAGTGGATTAATGTATGACTCATTCAAGGATTAGAACAAAGATTTAGTATTCTATTGACGATGAAATAGATATAAAGGATGACCCCTAAGATCTAGCTCTAGAAAAAAAAGGGGTTTTACCCTCTATCAAAGGCATATGATTGAAATATGGATATGATCTCATATCACATCAATTAATGATATAACCCGATTTCTAAGGAGGTTATTCGGGGACATGATAGTAAAGAATGATTTTTAAGGATCAAAGTTTTTGAATATCTATTGGATTTGAGATGCTCATGTAAGTACTCCTCGAGGATCTATAAATATAAAGGTGAAAATCCTATAAATCCAATTATAGAGAACAAATGACAGATTAAAGTGATGAGTTACATGAATGTAGCCTAAGATAAACTTCCATGTAATGCTTAGGAAGAGCATGTCATCTAAGGAAGTTAGCATTTCATGCCTATAAGATGAAATATGAACTTTTAGTGGACTAGGTGATGAATTTAATACCTAGTATGTGATGAAAACTTAAATCGAGATTCTTGTCCATTGATTTTATATAGGTTATGTATGGAAAGAATATGGTTAGACATTATTCGATTGGTCTTATGGTAGATACCTATACATGTCATATTGAGATTTCTTACATAGTAATGCAAGACTATGGCGAATGACTGTATAAATGAACTAGGACAATATTGTCTAAGATAGAGGATCATAATATAAGACACACATATGCAAATGTAGGGTGTGTATATCCTTTGATTAAAGCAACTATCAAATCGTCCATGATTAGAGTTACATGTGAGAACATGAACTGTACAATTTTTCCTTATCCAAATACCCTGTATGATATATGAACAATTAGATTATGAGGTCTAACTTCTGTAAGATCAAGGAACATCTAGATTCAACGAAAACTATGATCAAACTATAGATGTTATGCATTATAGATCTTGTGCAAAGTAAAAGTCCTTATCAAGACACGATATTTAAATTACCACTTCTGGGGTATGACTATGCTTCATGATCCTATGCCTTGATCCATATACTTAAATAAACTAGGAGGTGTCTTATGCTATCTAAGAATCTATCCTATCAAGGATGTACAAAACACGAGTATGATCAAATGTAACTATGCAAGTATTGAGCATGATTGGGTGGATTATATGATGAGAAGGATGGCTGAGAAATGATTAATGAAATATATAGTTTCAAACTACGATAGAAGAGGCATACTGATAATTATGAATGACAGGAATTGACGATAGACACAAGTTTTGTATAGTAAGAGAAGTGCAGATAAATAAGTAATAGAAATGAAAAGAAAATTATTGATTATTTTGAATAACAATATTTTTAAAGAGGTTATCTACTACCTAACAACCAAGATGTATGACAATTATTGAGTATAGAATTTGATGAATTGAATGGAAGAAATTGTAATCATGATCTTCAAGGAGCTTATTCTGATTAATGTATTTGAGGAATAAAAGATCTAATGGAAAGTTATTGTTGTAGTTATCAAGTGATCACAAGAAGATTATTATACATGAGGATCATATGACTATGAGTCGGAATTTATAATGATCAATAAGAAGTTATCGATAGTAATGGAGAATAGAAATAATTTTGATTAGAGATTTTTGGAAGCAAGGAGGATTGATAGGTAATTGATAAGTATTTGTAAAACTGGAAGTTATAAGAACAATTGAGAAGTGACGAAAGAGATTAAAAGATAAAGGATTAGATGTGAACCTTTTTGTTAGATCTCTATTCTATGCCTCCAAATTCGAGAACGAATTTAATTTTAAGAAGGTTATTATGTAACTCCCCAGATTTTCAATTTAAAAAATATCTCTATAATCGAATTCAAATTCAAATTTCCTCAAATTTTATCTCCTCAAAGATATCTTTATAACTAGGAAATAAAAATCAGAATCCTAGTTATTTTCTAATTAATTTAAATCTGAAAAATTCAGTAATTGTCCAATAAACCTGGACTCTTGGATTATAAATAACCCCTAGGAGTTTGAGGTTGGCCCTAGGAAGAGAAATCTCTCCCATGTTCATTCTTTTTCGATCTTCTCTCATCCTATGAATTTTATTCGGCCTAGGAGAGAAAGATCTTTCATCTCAACAAGAGAAACACTGGAGAGGATGTCCCAGAAAGATTAGGATAAACCTCGACGAACCCGAAGATATGTTCCCTGGCAGATTCCTAGTACATAAGATGTTGTGATAGATCCTTGCATATTTTTCCTCGATTTTTCCCCTCATTCTTGTTTAGAGATCTATATTATTGTATGATCTGCATGGCGGAGATCTCTCACGAAACGGACCATTTTGATCCGACATGGACCGCGTTGGTTAGACGTGTGGTCAGATCTAGCGGCGAACGTGGCCGGTCGGTGCGGTGCGCGGCTGAGCACGCGTCAGGCGCTAAGCGCGCCTCACGTCGTAGATTTCGCGAACGAGCGCGCCACGCGCTGTGCGCATCTGCCGGCGTTGCTCACAGCCAAGTGCGATGCGGGCCTGGAGGGGCATGCATGCCCATGGCGGAGGCAGAGCGCGACCACGCAGATGCGCTAGATTGACGGACGTGGACGGCTGGAGACGCGGCGGCGTTGCGCGTGACTGCTCATGGCACAGGATCTGGAGAACGGCAGCACTATGCACGACGAGCGCGGCGGCGGCGCGATACGCAGCGTAGAGCACGATGAAACACGGCGGTGATGCGGAGCGCGCATGTAAGACACCGGCAAGACATGATATGGAACGAAGGCGGCGGGCTATGCACTGCAGCGGCGCTGAGCACGACAGACAACACAACACGATGGCGGCGTGAAACCCTAGAAGACCACGGTCCGCGCCATCCTGGTTCGGCCCGTGTTGAACCACCTGGACGCGACCCTGCGACGTGGACCACAATGGCGGATGCGATGTGCGGCCAACGGCTACGGACATGGCGTAAGACGCAGGGCGCGACACAGAATGCGAACGAAGCGAACGAGATGGACGCGGCGACGGGAAAACCCTAGGCAGCACACAGACCGTATTACAATTGACCAGATCGGACACGAGCCATATTTGATTACACGGCCCATGTACTTAACTCAGTAGACAAAAATTAAATCCTTGATTTTAATACCAAGGACCTTGTTGAGGTAAGGGTGCAAGATTAATAACAGAAGTAGGATGCATACCATTATTTAGGAGTCACCAGAGTTAATATATAGGGCGGGTAGCGTGGCTGCTACCCGGTTCCTGTTGTTCAGCTTGCTCCCCGCTGTTCAACGAAGAGGATTCACGTGTATCCTCTCCCTTTTTGGTCATTGGCCGTGGTAGTGCACCATCATTGGCAGTCGGCGTACCTGGAAGACTCATGAGTGATCAATTAAATTACCCCAAAGTCATTTGAACACATTAATGGGAGAAGATTCAAGATTGTTAAAGAAATTCATATTAAAGTACTTGCACTAATACAAGGTTTCATGCATCTTGTTTATGTCCTGATGTTGTTCCAAGGCAGAGATATAATCCTCATGCTGTTCCAGGATATGTTGACCCTATCACGTTATGATGTTGTTCCAGAACATGAGATACCATCTTGATGTTGTTCCAAAATATCGTCATTCCCTGATGTTGTTCCGCGGTAATTTTATTCCTGATGTTGTCCCAGGATAATGATAGTTTTATTCCTGATGTTGTTCTAGGATAATGATAGTTTTACTTGAAGTTGTTCCAAGGTAGATGGTAGGTATGAACCTCTGATGTTGTCCCAGGAGAGTAGAACTATACCTTTATACTTTGCAGGCTTAGATTATATTTGTTTTACCAATGATCATTATCATAGTACACAAGCTTGATTTAATATCATCTTGATATCCTTATTCATGCCAATGATTATTACTTATCTTATGTACTTGATGCCTTACATACTGAGCATTTTATGCTCATGGGATATCGTTTCTCCTGTGTTGAATCCCACAGGTAACTAGGTTGTGGTGGATTCCTGCAGCTGGTGGTGTGCGCGACAGCTGAGGCTCATGATGGATACTATCTGCACATGGATGGGCCTTTGAGTCTCATTTATCATTAGGTCTCTCTATTTTTTGTTTATTAAGTTGTATGGCTACTAGCTAAGATATTGCACTCCTTGTTGTTGAGAGACATGTAAACTCTTTATTTGTTTATCTTCCACATTTTATCTGTTGGACCCTTTAGTCATCACAGTCTTGTTTCATTTTCTATATTTATTCCGCAAATTTTTGTGGACTAGTCAAAGGGTTAGAGCTTAAGTCATCAGAGTAGCATCCCCAGGTCCACATCTTGGCCACGTGGCGGGGTGCGAGTTTGGGGACGTTACATAAGGTTTAATGAACTAATTATTCATCACAAATCCTTTGCAACCAAATATATTTTTTGTCACTATCTTTTCAGTACAAATGAATATGTGAAAGCTCTTGTGCATGTAAACATGAATTGCAGTAGAGCTTTGTGCAAGCGTTGCACGCTTGAGCGCAAAATCTTTAAAGAGATCTGCCATCGCAAATAGAAGATGCTTACATGAGAACTTTGCTCTTACAAGTTACATCCTTAGGACCTCTGTTTTGTATTCGATAAGTTCGATTGCGCTATAGCATAAGAGCTTTACATATATCAACTTTATAGAAGAACTCATTCATGAGCTCCTCTACTATCCCAGCCAAGCTCATGTTACATGTACAAACAAGGGGAAGAGGGCCATGAAATGATTGTTGTCAAGGGTCGTACATATCAAGTTAATATTTATAGAAATACCATGATATATAATTGTATGACTTGCGGCATTGTACCTTTTGTAAATATAATAACTAGCATGAAATACAAGTTAATATTTATAGAATTCAACAACTATTGTAGTTGTTATTACTTCAATTAGAAGACAATTTATTCCATGACTAAGAGGCTTCTTAGAAAAGAAAGTACTTGACAAGTGTTGGCAAAATCAATGTGAGTTCGCCACTTCCACTTATTACCTAAAATTCGATTACCAAAATAAATTAGCAAAATGAGATGGTACAATATCTTCATTTTATTATTAGATATGTTTTCTTTCCTGACAAGAAATTTGTTGCTACATATAATTTTAACTTTCTAGAGAACAATTTGTGTGATATCATAAGGTTTTAATTAAGTCTAAACACTTGATATTCATATGTTGAAGCAACTATCTTTTGCATGATCAGACATACATGATTATATAATAATGTTTTATAGAACTGATAATGTATTTTTTATTTAATAAAATTGTTAATAAGCTTATGGAAATTCACCATTCTAAGTTGACCTTGGAGCTGAAATTTCAGGGATGCATTAATGCAGATAAAATATGTCAACTAGTTATTGATAGACAATTTTAAGTGGCCATTGGTAGGTGTTATATTGTGCATTTACATTATAATATCTGATTATACACTTAGATCCACAAGAATAATAAAACAATGTGTTTTGTACTTAGATTCCATGGATAGATAAACCAAAGAATTTTTTTGTTTTCTATACAATTTGAATTGATACAATCAAAAGTTTTAATAATTTGTTAAGCTTTAATTATTTTTCTCTTCGAAATTTCCTGAGTGTATTCTTTTTTCCATGAAGATCCGTTACAAGTTGTAAAGTTATCCAACCAATGAAGTTCAATTTGGAGCGATGAAAAATATATTAATGGAAAATGTAAAACAATTTAAAAAAATATCTAAGCAAAATAATTTTTAATATTTTATATTCTTTTTTATTCTATGAAAATAATTGTCTTTGAGAAAATGATAAGAAATAATTCAAGAGATTAAATCTTCCATGCTTCATGTTCTATTATGAGGTTCGTAATAAAAATCTTGTCCCAAAAGTAAAAGATATAAACTAATCTATTTGTCAAAAGTTTTTTGTGATTCAAATTAGTGCATTTCTGCAAGTAGCGAACTATTTATATTGATTATATATAACATGTATAAAGTGTGATGTTTATGTGGTTAAATTATATATTTGGATGAGTATTTCGTCTGGTAATAGCCAAGACCAGTATTATTATCATGATTCATTATTGCTAATATCGTAACACCCCTAAAAATGCACCCTTACGCAGAATGCACCTCCTGGAAATCCTACCAGAATAAATGCTACTTTGACTTTATATTTTACTTTAACTATTGATATAATTTATGACCTAAGTATAATAAAAAATAACTACTCTTCTATTAACACAAAAGTCAAATAACTCAATACTTATATGAGTCTTAAATGTAAATTGACTCCATTATTCATTTAGCTGATACAACTCTACTACAAAAAGACAAAAGATATTTAATAATTTGTAATCTTATTCCACCAACATCATCACGAGTTTCTACTACACGCACACCACCATCTCAGGACACTATCCATAGGGTCTAAATGTATGAGTAACATTTTTCATGAGCTATGAGGCCCAATATGTAAGGCAAATAACAGATATATATGAAATCCATAATAGAACAAATCATGCGTAACAATGGGCAAAGATCAAATGCAGGTAGGACAAATACGATGATCAAGTGCAAGTAGGACAAGTACGATTATTGATGATGTGGGGCGATGTGTGTTGTTTTATAACACACCCAATCTCGATTTCACAAGGTTTGGATTATGTTTTCACGGGAAATCTTGCATGGATGTGAATGTCTGAGGCTAAGGTCTGGTGGACAAAATCAGCAAATTTTAAAAGTATTTTATTTTCTAAACACACAACTCTAGTTACAAGTATACAACCTTCGCTGTAATATATTAGGGTTAAATCAATAGAAAAATAAAGTTCATCCACTTAATTACTCTACTCTCTAATAACGAATTGAGGGAAAAATAACAATGCTAAAGTATGAAAATTAAAAAAATATTTTTTGCATTTTTCGGATTAAAATTAAAAAAAGCAATTTAATGCAGGAAAAGAAAAAGTGAATCACTCAATAGGAGATAAGCATCGTGACGTAGGAGGATTTTTCGACCTCGTTCTTGTCGTTGAATCAATAAACTCAAAAAATAGTTGCCAAGAATCACAAAGAAATGGACCTATCTACATTCACAGATTAGACACTTCAGCCTAGCTACTCTCGCATGTCAAGGATGAAGATACAAACACATACAACTCGAATTTCCAAGAGTCACTGCGGACAACTCTCATTATCGGTGTAATCCTTACCTATTTTTTTATAGGAGCCTCTTAGCCTACCCCTAATTTCCTATCTAGCACAATGCAGCTTCTCAGCTTACACCACCCCCGAGTATGAATCAGATGATGGACTCTTAGGTGCTACTCCCCTCTCGGTTCATAGTAATACCTAGTGACATGACCATCTTCTCATATGGAGATTGCAACGAGAATCATTCTTCAATATAAAAAATCATAAGATCAGCCCCAAGAAATCAAAAATAAAAAATTCATTCAAATATAGCAAAACCCGATAGAAGCAATAACAACACAAACAAGATGCATTCAAATGGCAAGAACGAGTTGTACAACACTCCTATGTCTCAGCTAACAGATTTAGCCCCTCAAATTCATTATAAATACTCAAAAGATAGAGGACTTCATCTCCATTATGCACAAAAAAATAAAAAATAAGAATGTTCTTCCCAATCTTCTTCTTTCCATTCACTGCATCATAAACCAAAAAATAAAACCTTGGGTCAGGATCTCTCCTCCATTGTCTTCTGCTCACAAGAACAAAATATTTGTCATCGTCTTCCTTTCGGTAGTGGCGAAAACTCCTCAAGGTTGTCTTCATCTTCATTTTATACTCCTTGGATCCACCTCCCATCTGTTTACACTTGGCCTTCCTTCTTTTGCAAAAATAATTAGAAATGTTGGCAGGAGGAATCTTTTCCAAAAGTTATTGAGCTTTTGTCTTCTTCTGTGTTTTTTTCTAGTAGTGATTCTCGCATGGCATAAAATGTCCTCATTGTCATCTCTAGAAGAAATCATCAAGTGTGAAATCTTTTGCATAGGCTATCGTCAACTCCAAAAGATGCCTGGATGTGAAATCCTTTCCTAGGTCCTACAGTCAAAACAAATAAAGAATCAATAGAATCTCAATTTAAAGCCATGCGAGGTGTGAAAAACTGCAATTGATATATAAGGATCTTGTTGAATGTGTATAAGTCATCATGAAAAGAAAATATGATGCAATATACATGTCCAAATCTCTGATAAACGCTTAACTCTACAAGCATAAATATGCATCAAAGTCCTTGTCATCAATTATCAAATGCAGGTAGGACAAATATGACAATTAAGTGCAAGTATCATTATCAAATGTTATCGAATACGGTGTTGCTTTGACTTTGATGTGTTGCACTATGTTTTCATTTCGAAGGCATTGCTTTGATAAGAGTTACTTTTCAAATTCCTTTTATCTTTGATGTTTATTGTCCTAGGATGAGCTCTTTATTTAATTTATTATGAGCCAAAGTATTCTCATGCACATACTCAATGATGAATCAGAATATAGTGAAATGCCCCTTTTAAGGAAAAGGGAGTATCTTTCTACTCCACGGGTGGAGTGTCTTTCAACTCACTTGGATAAAATCATTTTTTGGTAACAAGTATTCAAGTAATAATTAATGAAAATTGTTACACTTGGTGATCCGAATTTTTTGGCTTTTATCGTGTTAGCCTATATACCTATCTTGGACATTTATCCAATAGTGTTTGGCAATTAAGGAAATCTAGCAACTTCGGTCAAATATTTTAAGAATAAGAAAATAGGGTCAAATTGGAGTTGGCCAATTGATTTGTCAAATCTTTAGGTCAACTGAACTATCACCTATACCTAGGTTTAGGATCATTGGCAAGTCAAGTAGGAGTTTGGGTTTCTCCAAATCACAAATAATGTTATAGAAAAGTCTACGAATAATTAGACAAGTGATTAGAAAAAGGAATACCAAACTAGGCAAACTTGTCAACTTTCAGATGTTCGATCTTATGGGCGATTTTTGAACCATTGAATGGTTCTCTAGGAGAATATCACATTGTGTTGTGCAGTTGAACATATCGATCGTCCGATCCAAGATTTGGATTATTGTTCGATGACTCGTCCGACCATCTAGTAGGATCTTTGGCCATTAGGTGGGAATTTCGTTCGTTCAAACCTTGCAGCCCAATATCTGCAAGAGTTAAAAACCATTTAATGTCGAGGTCTCATTGTCCAAAAGGGTCTAGAGATGATAGTTAATGACATCATGAAATATTCAAACTCCTCGATTTTGGATATCATTTCATCATTAACAATTTAGCGAACAATTAAGGGCATCGTGGAAGATTCAAACACATCTATTTTGTATATCGCTTCATCCAACTAGAAAGACGATCAAGATGAAGAAGGTCATCACAAGAAATACAAAGAGTAATAAAAACTGGAAGTTCCAAAATTATTTTAATTCAAAATGTTAACAATTATTTGAATTTGCTCAATGTTAACAATTTGTAGCATCCCTAAGATAGGGGCTAGAGATGATATATTCTATCAAACATATGTTGTTGAAAGGATCCAATTTGAAGTAGAGATTTGTTGATAATGATACTAAAAACGTATATGTTCCTTTAATTCGATAAGATAGTTAAAGGCACCCTCACATATGGAGACCCCCATAGAAAAATGATAGGGATTATCCTAGTTCAGATTTTTAATCAATATTCTGGTATATGCAAATTATTTTCTGAGGATTAATGCAAAGTACTATTCCGAAGCAAATTTTATATCATCTATTAAGGGAGTACCTGTATAAATTCCCTAGGGTCATAGTTAAGGTTAAGGGACCATCTGAATCAAATCAATCCTCACTACAAGTCTCTCATCTAATATTATTTTGCCGTCACCTAAGGATATAACATAGTTAAAAATGAACCTCATAAATCACGTTCGTCTTCTTATGCATGTGATTATCACTCTTGTCTAATATCGCAACAAACAATAAACAACAACAACAATAATAATAATAATAATAATAATACTTCTCTCTCTCTCTCCCTCTCTCTCTCTTCTCTCTCTCTCTCTCTCTCGGATTACCAGGATACTTTCATTGCATCATCTTTTTTTATTCATAGCCACAACACAGTTTGGCCACCAAATACCTGAAAACTATAGATTGATGTGTAGATCTTGATGAGAGGAATCTATTGGGATAATGTGAGAAGCTTTAGTGCCTCATACAAAGAGTAATCATAACTGGAAGTTTTGGAGAGAATTTGATCTCAATGTTCAATTCGGCCTCATTTCTTTTCCAATTTTCTCCGATGAGTCTCTATTGATTTTGAAGTGGTTTAGACATAATTATTGCCATTGATTGAGTTATTCCTGTGTTTTAGTGCTTCATTTCATTCTTTAGATTAAAAGTGCATCGGAGCTATTGAACTCTATTAATCGCCGATAGCCGAGAGAAAGACGTTAGTGAACTTCTAGAAGTTAATTAGTCATGCAATATGGGAACAAGTAATATATATTTTTTGGGCTAATAATATGGGATAGGAAATGAATTTGTTAGACGAATTAATATAATAGGCAAGTCAAATTATTAGTAGGGATGATGTCGAAGACCTAAGTACATATTATGAGAAGTAATGAACCATAGATGTCATAAGCTAATTTTTGAATTAATAAAGATAATTATAAAAATAGATTATTTAATATGTTATCTAGTTCTTAATTTAACGGGATCTGTTATAAGAATCTATTAACTATTAAGCAATGATTTGGAAGTAATTTGGATCTAGATTAATTAATGATTGGGATTAATAGATGGGAAATGATAGGGACGTGACCTAATCAGATTATGTATGTACACATATATATATATAGGGGGATTACCTTGATGTGATATCAATTGTCTATAAAATCACTAAATCATGAAAAAAGTGTCAAATCATTACTTAATTATTTAAATGATAAGCATTTTATGGATAATATAAGAATTTTAAAAAACATCTTCAATATTAGTAAATTGAGATTATTAATTAATAGTTAATTAAATCTGAAAATTTTAGACCGATATTAAAATAGAAACCTATTTGCTTAATAATATATAGGTACTGATAGTACTTATTTACTTATGTGACCACTTAGACTAGGTTTTTTTCCACAGTTTGATTTGAACTTGGATGGACGACCAGGTTGGAGTCAACAATAGCCGAGGTGAGTGGTCTTCCTAAATTGCCAGTTAAATAATCTTGTACTGATTCTAGACGCGCTTCCGGTATTGTTTATTGGACGCATATAATTATTAGCACTCATATGTCATGATTGATTTGTGCCATGTGGCTTTAGAAGTCATGCTATGCTTCATTTATTTGAATATATTCTTGTTATATCAGTTTCATCGATGGCTTTATGAATATTTTTCTGAATTTATATGATTTAATGAATTTGATCATGCTCAATTGCAAATCATATTCAATACTAATTTGATATGCAACATATCATCACTTACATATCACGTGAAAACTGCCTTCTGGCAACATCTTTGGGACTCATTAGGTTTTGATCACTCTGAGCAGGTGCAACAAAACATTAAGACATATCATCCAGCAACATTTTATATTAAGAAAAATTAGTCAAGTGTTATATACTAAGTTGAAATTACAATATCGTAGGTTGCAAGTAATAAACTAGCATAGGGGGCAAAGAAAGCAGTCAGTCCACACAAAATAACTCACTTGCAATTCTGTTTCACCGGTTTAAATGAGGATCTTTCTTTTACAATGTCATTTCTGTGACCTTAGAGGCGTAAAGATTTTAGAACATCCTATTAATGTTTTTTAAACATTCTTGCTTGTGGTTTTCTAATTGTTGTTTTCGATATTCTTAGTTTTTAAATATTTCTGAAATTCAAGATACAAACTTAATCAATGCTCACCTCTCTCACCTTTATTTGTATAGGTGATGAATGGTAACATAAAACCCGTGAATGCATGGTGTGTTCTGAAAACATAATAATGAATGAGTTTTTTTTTATAGAATAATCATAATATTTAAATTGGTTGAAGCAATAAATAAGATGAAGACATAACATTGTACATATCAGATCGATGATAACACATTGATAAGTGATCGGTAATTCAGTGGGTAAAATTAAGATCGAATTGATGGGCAGCATAGTCTTTAACATATGAGTCAATACTGATAAGGTAACTGAGATCGAAGTTCAGAAACTCTTAAGTAAAAATAAACATATATAGACAATTTTTCTTCGATAGTAATAATCATGAATATGTCCTTTAAATTTCATAATCTTTAGTAATCTCTAATTGATGTCTCGTGATAATTATAGTTCGAGTACTAAGTACTATCGTATTGATCAGTGGCTTACATCACCATGACAATGACATTTCATATGAGAAAATATGAGTATAATGAGTGTCTTTCAACTTGTAAAACATCTTTCAACCCATGGGATGAGTGTCTTTCAATTCGTAGAGTGAGTATCTTTCAACTCGTAAGGTATCTTTCAGCCTGTGGGGTGAGTATCTTTCAACTCATAAGGTATCTTTGAACCTGTGGGGTGAGTGTCTTTCAACTCGTAAGATATTTTTCAACCCATGGGATGAGTGTCATTCAACTTGTAAATATCACATAAGCTCATATGGATCAGAATAAACTATAAATCAGATATGATCATATATGACAAGAATGTCAATAATCATAAGTCTTCAAGTATGAATTAATTACTAGTACATGAAATGTTCCTAAATAACTAATTCACCTAGTATTATTCAAGTCATAGTATGATGAATATTATATTCTGAATATAAATAATTTAACAATGTAATATAATTAGAATTAATATAACTAATTTAATTTAATAATTAATTAGAAAAACATATAATAAGTTAGCCTTTCAAATCTTTTCACACACACACACAATATATATATATATATGTATATATATATATAT
>LTAE01009148.1:0-16868 GCA_001647135.1 Pontederia paniculata
TCGAATAAACACTAAAATGTATTAGAAGATAAGTTCATGTAACAAGTAGGAGATCTCAAGTCATCCCATGTCCAGGCCTAATCGTTTAGCCTCTAAGAGCCATTAAACATATAACAAAAATCACAAAATAAGAGTTCATCATCGGAGTCAATACAAGAAGAAATTACAGAACATCCAAACCCAATGATACTCCTAATCCTCTGCTTTCTTCTCCAGCTCTGCTTCCTCTCTTCCTCAGCAATGGCCGCTCCACTTGATGCTTCCTCCCGGATGCAGAACGGATGCCCCATTCTTCCTTTTCTTTGCCTTTATATATTCCTCCTCTACTCCGATCGTCGGATGCCACTTGTCTTCGGCGCATTCTCTGAAATCGCCTAGGAACCTTCCTGGTCTGGACCACAGCAACAGATAAAATAATCTGCAAATCATGCATTTTGTCTTCGTATGAACTTTGGCAGGTTGCAGTAGTGGATACCCCCAGGTCCAGTCTTTCAGCGCAGATACCCCTATGTAAAGCTCCAGCATAAATGTTGCTAATCTTGTAGAAAGAAGTTGAGGATAAATACTCAATTCATTGTTGGAAATAGTCATAGGGGGCGAGAAGTGTGTATCAAAGCTCAGGAAATTTAAGGTCATGTAAAAGACTTAAGATAGCACGACAATGTATATGAATGATGCATTATTTCGTGAAAAAGTATAGTCTTTGTGCATGAAAGTAAAGAGTAAATTCTCTGTCATCAATGACAGAAGAAAAGAAAGGTCGTCCAAGGAATTTGAGTGTTGTCAGTGGATGACCAAACAATGTCAGGAGAATGTTAGAAGATAAAGAACGGACGTCCGAGGATTTCAGTAAAGTATAAGTGGGCGACCGAAGTACTGACTATAGAAGCATTGGTATTCTGAAGGCATTGAGCGAAATCAATGGACAACCGAGGAAAAGTTGAAGAAAAGAGTTAAATCAAGATCGAGCGTCCGAAGGATTGGTGTGCAATCAGTGGACGACCAAAGGAGCTTGACAGGGAAACTCAAATGAAGTAGAGGTCATCCTAAGAAGCTGTGAGAAATGCTGTGGATGGCCTATGAAAGACAAAAGAAGGAACGAAGGTTGAAGCCTATGATTGCGGACATCCGAAGGTGAGGGTGGATGACCGAAGCACTAGACGGCAGTATTGACAGGCGACTTCACCAGTGCAGCGGTCGACTCTGAAGTAGAAGCGGGCGATCGAGAGTTAGGTGAAGGGTACTGTACTTGCATTAACGGCTAGTTTTCTGTGAGAGAAATTAGGTCGTTCGTGTGAGGGTATAAATTGTAGTCCCAAGAGTCTTGGGAGATAACTTTGGCAAATTGTTTAACGAACTTGTAAGCTTGAGTGAAAAGTCTAAGTTCCTCCTTCTGTGCATTCTAATGAGATTCCAGAATAAAAGAGAGTGAATTGAGTGTTCTCGAGTGAGCTCAATTGTACGAAATTATCTCCTTGTCCTCTAACGCAAGAAAGGAGAACAAGCTCTAAGGGAGCCTAAGCCCATGAAGAAGGAGTTTAGTGATCTCCGGAGATCTCGAGTTTGAGAAGATCGGAGCGGGAACGTATAACTAGAGTTCGGTCGAACCTCATCAACAAGCTTATTTGTGTTTGTTTCTTTCTGTTTACTTGCTTTAAATTTGTGTTATATTCCGTTGCATAGACATAATTTAGAGTAAAAGTTTTAATACACCAATTCAATCCCCCCCCCTCATGGTGCTATCTAGACCCTACAATTGGTATCAGAGTCTAGATTGCTTACAAATTTGTACTTATTTACAAATCTCGTATAACAATCTAGAGCTAAAATGGTATCAAATAGTTTCACCCTAAGTGAGGGATAATCCACTTCTAGAACTCCCCTATTTAATGCATCTAACTTCTCTTATTGGAAGATTAGATTGCAAGCCTATGTAAGTTCTATGGATAGTGACATATGGGATGTAATTGAAAATGGTTTTGATTTGCCTACTAGGATAGTAAATGGTGTCCATACTCCCATACCTAGTAGTGAATATGACTCTACAACTAAGAATCTAATTAAGCTAAATTGGAAAGCAAAAAATATTTCCTTCTGTGTATTAGATCAAACATAATTCAATAGAATATCTTCTTGTACTAGTGCAAATGAAATCTGAAAAAACTTGTAGTTACACATGAAGGAACTAAATTAGTTAAAGAATAAAAAATAAATATCTTAAATCATCAATATGATTCTTTTAAAATGAAGCATGATGAGTCTGTAAATAGTATGTTAGTTCGGTTTAATGATATTGTGAATGGGTTAGCCGCTTTGGGCGACCCAATGTCTAATGCTTAAAAAGTGAAAAAGTTCCTCAGGTCCTTGACACCAAAATGGCATATGAAGAGAACTGTGGTTGATGGACAACAGGATTTGAACAAGCTAGACTTTGATGATATCATAGGATCCCTCCTGACCTATGAGATGACTCTTGAAGAAGAAAGAGAAGAAGTTAGTTCAAGGAAGAAGGCCTTAGCCTTGAAATCAAAGAAAATTGAAATCGATGATGAAGATGAAGAATCTGATGAAAGTGATGCAGATTTCAATGAGGAAAAGTTGGCTCTATATGCAAGGAGGCTCAGTAAATTTATGAAGCTCTCCAAGAAGAAGAGAGACTCCAAGAAAAAGGGACCAACTGATAAGTCCAAGATAAAATGCTATGAATGCAACAAGCTTAGACACTACAAGAGCGAGTGTCCAACACTGAATAGAAAGAACAAAGGAAAAAGCTCCTCGGATTACAAGAAGAAGAAGGCACTTAAAGTCACTTGGGATGATTCAAGTGATGAAGATAGTGAAGATGAAGGAGCATCCTCAGAAAAAGAAGAGGAAGCATTATTGTGCCTCATGACAAATGATGAAGTGTCCTCTAGTCACTCAAATGATAATGATAATGATAGTGATAGTGATAATAATGAAGATGACTGTGATGAAGACATCATATTTGATATGCACAAAGAATTTAACATTATGATTAGAAAATACTCCATCATAAAAAGAAAAAATGATAATCTTGTTCCAGAGAATGACAAGTTGAAGGAAAACATTGCTAATTTTGAAAAATAAATTTCTGACTTAAATGCCAAAGTGTTAACCAATAATGATAACATAAAGAGACATGTTGATACTATAAACTATTTGAAATCGGAATTGTATGATATTACGAACAAATTTGAAACATTCTCTTATGGTGAGAAAATGTTAGATGTAATGTTGTCCCAACACAAGAGTCCTTTAAACAAGAAAGGATTAGGTTTTGATCCCTTTTGTAATAATATGTCTCAAGGAACTACTTTTGTAAAAGCCTCACATTTTTTTGATCCAAATCTGTCTAGTTCTTCTACTTCCTGTACCTCAAATTGTATAAATGAAACTAGAACTACTTCTACTAACTCTCGTGTTAAAGGTAAAAACATTGTGAGTCGTAAAACTGAAACTACTCAAGGTGCTGCATCAAAGGGAAATGTAAATATTAGATGTAAAAATGCTGCAACTAAACCTAAACAAAGGAATTATGCTTTCATGTATAAAAGAAACGTTAAACCTATTCATATGCACACTATTAGAAATGGTTATGTACATTCTTATTCATATATTACTCTTGTAAGTGCGAATAATGAATCTGTCGAACCAAATTCTTGCACACAAATAGAATTGCATTTCTTTCCCATGCTTAGAACAAAAACACTCACACTTATCATAGCTATAGAAAACCTCCCATAAAAATTATTACATGTTTCTGATGCAATCATTTAGGATTGTAAAAGCATTCATGCAATGTTAAACAAGTATGGGTTCCCAAAGGAACTTTCAACGCTAACATTTTTGGACCCAAAGTATTTTGGGTACAAAAAATATAAATTTTGTGTTGTTCTTGGAGGGCACCAAAAGAAGCAAAGCAAAATAAAAAAAATGGTACCTTGACAGTGGCTGCTCAAGACACGTGACTGGAAATGAAGAGAACTTGAGCATAACAAGAACATCAAGCGAAAAGGTGACTTTTGTAGATAACAACCAAGGGAAAATCCTTGGTAAAGGTAACATTGAAAAATTTGGTAATGTAATTATACAAGATGTGTGGCTAGTAGAAAATTTGAAATATAACTTGCTAAGCATTAGTCAGCTTTGTGATAAAAACTACATTGTTAAGTTTGAACAAAATGAATGCCTAATATGTGACAACAATGAAAAGGTTCTGCATATAGGAATAAGGCATCAAAATGTTTATGTGATTGATTTTGATGATTTGCCTAATCACAAGTGCCTACATGTTATGCATGATGAAATTGAACTATGGCATAGAAGATTAAGACATTTAAATTATAAAGTTATGCATAAATTAGTGAAACATAATCTTGCTATAGCTTTGCCTAAAACTAAATTTGAGAAAAATGGTGTTTGTTCCTCATGTCAAATGGGTAAACAACATAGGGCATCTTTTAAAATGAAAAATGAAATCTCTACAAACAGACATCTACAATTAATACATCTTGATTCGTTTGGTCCGATCTACACCACCAGTCTTGATGGTAAGAAATATGTGTGTGTAATTGTAGATGACTATTCTAGATTCACATGGACTTTGTTTCTTGCACATAAGTATGAAACCTTTGAGATGTTTACTATCTTTGCAAAAAGAGTTCAAAATGAGATGAATATGAAAATCTCCAAGATCCGGAGTGATCATGGAGGTGAATTTGAAAACATAAGGTTTGAAGAATTCTGTGAAAACAATGGAATTCTTCATCAATTCCCAACACCAAGAACTCCACAGCAAAATGGAGTGGTTGAGATGTTTACTATCTTTGCAAAAAGAGTTCAAAATGAGATGAATATGAAAATCTCCAAGATCCGGAGTGATCATGGAGGTGAATTTGAAAACATAAGGTTTGAAGAATTCTGTGAAAACAATGGAATTCTTCATCAATTCCCAACACCAAGAACTCCACAGCAAAATGGAGTGGTTGAGAGGAAAAATAGAACTCTAATTGAGATAGCTAGGACTTTGCTAAGTGAGAGCAAATTGCCCAAATATTTTTGGGCAGAAGCTATTAATACCTCATGTTATGTTCAAAACAGGATATTGATTAGACCTTTAGAAAAGAAGACTTGTTTTGAAATGATGTATGACAAACGACCAAATATCTCATACTTTAAAGTATTCAGTTGTAAATGTTTTGTGTTGAAAATCTTTGATAAATTAGGAAAATTTGATGAGAAGAGTGATAAAGCATTGTTCCTAGGATACTCAAATTCTAGCAAAGCCTATAGGGTATATAATAAGATAACACTAGTAGTTGAGGAATCAATACATGTCACATTTAATAAAATCGGCAATATCATTGAACAACCTGAAAAGATTGAAATCTCAAATAAGGAAAATAAAGATGACCATGACCTAGATGAGCTGATCTATAAGTAAGAGGATTCTCAACCTATTGAAATCACAAATGATGAAGTTGCTGTTGTGATTGAGGAAATCCCACAAGGAATTGATATAGAAGTAGATTTGTCTCCTATTGAGCATAATGACCGAAGACAAATACCTTCACACCCCTTAGACAATATTATTGGAGATATAAATGAAGGTGTGAGAACAAGAAAATCATTAAGAAACCTTTGTGTTTTTTATTCCTTCTAATCTCAAATAGAACCCAAGACCATAGATGATGCATTAAAGGATCCAAATTGGATAAATGTCATGCATGAAGAGATAAACAACTTTGAAAGCAATTGAGTTTGACACTTGGTAAAGAGGCCTAAGGATCATCCCATAGTTGAAACAAAATGGGTATTTAGAAACAAACTAGATGAAACTAGAGTTGTAATGAGAAACAAGGCCAGACTAGTTGCAAAAGCTTACTCTCAAATTGAGGGAATTGACTTTGATGAGACATTTATACCAGTTGCTCGGTTAGAAGCAATCCAGATTCTTTTAGCATTTGCTTGCTTCAAGAATTTCAAATGGATGTGAAAACAATCTTTTTAAACGGATACATAAATGAGAAAGTTTATGTAGAACAACCTCCAGGTTTTGAGAGCTCAAAATACCCCGATCATGTATTTAAGCTCTCGAAGGCACTATATGGTCTAAAGCAAGCTCCTAGAGCTTGGTATGAGAGATTGAGCTCATTTCTTATTGAAAATGAGTTTTCAAAAGGAAAAGTAGACACAACTCTCTTCTTAAAGAACTTTGGAAATGATATATTAGTTGTGCACATATATGTGAATGGCATTATTTATGGATCCACAAACTCTCAAATGTGTAAAGAATTTGAAATCCTTATGCATAAGGAGTTTGAGATGAGTCTAGTAGGAGAGTTGACATACTTCCTTGGTTTTCAACTTAGACAATCTAAAGATGGATTTTTTTTTATCCAAGGGAAATACACAAAATAGTTGCTTGTGAGATTTGGAATGAAAGACTGTAAGTCCAACTCTACTCACATGAGTACTCTCACCAAACTTGATAATGATGAAAAGGGAAAGAGTGTAGATCAAGAACTACATAGGGGTATGATTGGAAGCCTTCTATATTTGACATCTTCTAGGCCAGATATAATGTTTAGTGTATGTCTATGTGCTAGATTTCAAGCTAATCCTAAGGATTCTCACTTAGTGGCCATCAAAAGAATCCTAAGATATCTTAAAAGCACTCCAAACTTAGGCTTATGGTATGATAGAAACTCACTGTTTGAACTTCATGCCTACACTGATTCAGATTTTGCTAGATGTGGGGTAGATATAAAGAGTACTAGTGGAATGTGTTGTTTCCATGGTAGCTCATTAATATCTTGGGCTAGCAAGAAGCAAAACTCAATTGCACTCTCCATAGCTGAAGCTGAATATATATCTACTGGAAGTTGTTATGCTCAGTTATTATGGATGAAACAACAACTTTTAGGCTATGGCATAGCATGTGAAACCATGTCATTAAAATGTGATAACACCAGTGCAATTGAAATGACTAAGAATCTTGTACAGCATTCTAGAACCAAACACATTGACTTAAGGTATCACTTCATTAGAGAACATGTATCACTCAAAACCATATCGATAGAACATGTTCCAACTGAGAAGCAACTAGCAGATATTTTCATAAAACCTCTGGGAGGAGATAGGTTCAATATGTTAAAAAGAAATATTGGAATGTTGTACTTAGGAAATTGAAAACAACTCAACTTATTGGTGACTTACTTATGTGAGTATCAAAAGTTAATGGAGTTGTAAATTAACTGTGTTGCACAACACATACATGATACTCATTTACCTCATCTTGTTATTTATCCTCCCTCTAGATGTCAACCCTAACTGGAAATGTAATGGATCTCGGGTAGTGAATGACAGATCATTAAGTACCAGATTGATCACAAACTTCGGATGACCACGTTCTATATTTTGGGAATCCGAATTATATTGTTGAACCTAGTGATCCTAAGCTTCGGGCACCCATTGAAAATCTTCGGACGACCAAACCATGTTGTCAAATTTATTGATCCCTAACAACGGACACCCATAGTAAATCCTTGGGCGATCGGTACAAGTGCTCTGCCACAAATCGATCGACCACTCTATAAGCAAAGGGTGTCTATGTTCTGAAAGCCTTACAACACTTCGAACTTCGGACGTCCATTGTCCATACTTTGGACGACCGAAGTCAATTCATGACTCATGATCAATCCAAGTAAAAGGCGTACACTGATACCATAAGATGACCACTATGACTATAAGCTGACACCCCTGCCACTTCGGTCGACCTATAATCTTTTTCGGGCGACTGATGTTAAGAACACTATATATAGTGGGTCACCCTTAACTGTCATCATATTTGGAGTTTACTCAAAAGGCGACCCTTCGTGTTCTTCCATCTCCTTCCCTCTGAGTCTCATTCAAATCTCCTGCAAATCCTAGCGAACTTGAAGCAATCAAAGCCTTCTCAGACGAGGATTCAAATATCTAGGTAAACCTAAAAACATTACCTCTACGCATCATTAAAGCTAAAATTCTAGATTTTACTATCTAAGTTCTAACTAGGTCTAAATTTTGCGGTAAATGTTGTTTGTTCTCTACAGAATCGAATATCTTCGATTTCCTACACTACCCTAAGTTCTCTACACTTACCAATACAATCAATCTCTTCTAGTTCATTGCAACTTCACTTTGTGTTCCTTCTTGTCTACCTTGAACCATGTCGCCTCTTAAGAAAGTAGCTAAGAAACGAAGATTAGTAAAAAGAAAACAAGTAGAAGAACAACTGGAAGAACCATACTCCTCCATCCCACAAGAGATAGCTGACACAGGAGAACCCTCCGTCCAACCATCAGAACCCCCTCTCGATAATGACCAAACAGTCGACAATCCTCTTTCAACCGACGAAGTTTTTCATCACCCTAAGTATATTAGTGAGTTGGTTCAAAATTAGTACTTAACCCTCTATGATGAACATCGCTTTGTTGAACCATATCATTCCATTGACTGGAAAAGTCTTCAACTTCCTGATCTCAAAGAAACCTTTGAACAATGTGACTGGATCAAATTTCTTGACCTTAATGAGCCAATTCATCCCCATGTTGTAAAACATTTTTATGCAAACCTCACCTATGATGATATTTATCTAGAAATCAAAATCTATCTGCATGACAAGCATTTTTCCATGATAGAATCCAAATTGAATGAGATTCTTGACACTCCTGGGTTCGCACATATAAAACTTGCACCAATGCATTGGCCCCACACCACCTACACTCATAATCAAGCTGCACTAGCTGTGAGTGGAGGACGAACAAATACTTTTGTTCAAGGATCCTTCAATAAATATCTCTCCCCTGTCATGAAAGTTGTCCATCACATAATCACACATGTAGTACTTCCTAGAGTTGGTCACTGCACAAGAGTAAACCTCCTTAATCTAGCTGTCCTTGCACATCTAGTAGATCATGCAACCCCTAGAATCTCACTAGGATATCTGATTATGTATCAATTAATCAAAACCAAAGAGAAAGTGCACTCTAAATGGACCAAAGGAGCTCGTCCCTATTTTGGAAACCTTATCACTTTGATGGTTCGCAAAACCCTTAAACTCCAATTTGCCAAACACGAAGAGGTTATTTTCCCCACTAAAAATGACAAAATTTTCTTCTTTACCCTAACTAGAAAGGGATTTACCAAGGATACTCCTCAGACTACTGAATACCACTCATCATTTGAGTATCAAGACACTCCAAATCAGGAACCTGAAACCATTAGAAATCCCTCTACAACTGACATCCCTGGCCAGACTTCTCAGTCACTTAGGTCACCCTCCATAGCTGTTGGCACCTCCACATTCTCAATCACATGGCCACCAAGTAGAGCAGATTGGACTTCCTTGTGCACCAAAGTGGACACCATGTCAACTCAACTCAGCATAATGTCCACCCAGTCAAGCTCTTGAACTAGTGAAGAAAATTGAAGATGAGCAGTTCGAGAGTAATGAAGTTGGTAAACAAATTGTTGTTCATCACAATCAAGCCTGTCGCAATTGGGATGCAGTGGATGGGTTCATGAGGGCCACAGGGTATGACCCCTATGAAACTCCCCTTTCTGATAATTACAAAGGGGGAGAAAACAATCAGAGGAGTGATCAGAAGAGTGAAGAACTCCCAGAAGAAGAAAGACTTGAACCCCTTGTAGAAGAGGGTCATAGGGAATCCCTTGAAGAAGAATCTCAGGGTCATGAGGATCAGAGAGATCAAGAAGAAGATAATGGACTTGACAATGGAGTTGATCTTCAAGTTCAAGGGGAAGCTGCTGCAAGAGAGGAAGATGTTGATCAAGATGTTGACCTTCATAGAACTGGAGCTGGCCAAGGGAGTAATCTTGGAGAAGAAGAAGAAGTGGGCCAAGCCATTATTTAAATGCAAGCTGGCCAAAGCACTACTGAAGCAGCAAATGAGAGAACTGGGATAGAAGACGAATTTCAAGAACTATTTGTTGAACAAGAGAATGAACATAGCATTCTGTTGACAGATGCAGTAAACAGAATTCTAGAAGAAACAACAAATGCTACTAAAGATATAGCTGAAAGTTCAACACATTCCCTTCCTGAAAAACAGTTTGTAAAAAGCTTGAAAAGGAAGGCTAAGAACAAAAGAAAATAGTTAGATAGACTTGTATTGTAGACAAATCCATGTATGTAAATATTTTGAGTCTGAATTATGTTTAATGTATGATACCCTATATTTCAGAAATGAAATGAAATGAGTATGTTTTCTTAAATGTATTTAATGTATGATATTCTATATTTCAAAAATGAAACGAATGTGTTTTTGAAGTTGTTTTGCAAAGATAATTTTTGAAGTTTTTCATGTGATGAATGCTAAAATGAATGGCTGAATAATTCTGGTTCGAATATCATAAATGTGTATGCATCTGTTAAGGGGGAGAAATACCTGAAAATAAGATATATGTGATTGAGGGGAGCCTTTTCGGTTAGTTGGATTTTACATGATTTTTCTTTTAAAACTAACGCAAAGTTCACTCCTCATAAATTTGTAATCATCAAAAAGGGAGAGATTGTTGAATCTAGGATCCCGAGATTATTTTAGTGATCATAAATTTGTGAGGAAACTTAGTATGTTCTAATGATCTTTCATGTGTTTGTAAAAGACTGATTTTTTATGTTTAGTCAGAAATAGGTCGACCAGAGTTGAACAGTGGACGACGTATGTCTTGAGAAGACTTGAGGAAAAATTTTGAGTATGAAGTGGTCGTCCTAAGAATGTGAAAAGGTCGACCGAAGTATGGAGCAAAGATTGAGGATATGAAGCTAAGTATTAAGCGAGCGACCGAGGATAAATCATGGACGACCGAAGATACAGACAAAGAGGAAATGTCGCTTGATGAAATGTGTGGACGATCGAATGTTCGAAGTAAACAGTTTAAAGGCTAATAAACAGGCGCCCCAAGGATAAAGTGAGCGCCCTATGAAGGGAAAGAGGAAAATTATTTTTAATGAAGGAAGGAGAGGTCGTCCGAAGTTCTTAGGGAAGAAATAGTGGACAACCGAAGAACCTCAAATGGAATGATAGGTCGTCTGAGAGCTTTAGAGTTAAAGTAGTGGACAACCATAAAAATGTCTATGTAAAGAGAGGTCGACCGAAGAATTGAGCGAACAACCGAAGTACTGTCAACAAACAGAAAGGTCGTCCAAAAGCTTAAGAGACAAAGCAGTGGACGACCAGTTGAAAACAAAAAGTAGAAGTAAAGGAACAAAGGACGTCTGAAGATGAACAACGGACGACCGAAGTATTACTAACAAGAGAAAGATCATCCAAAAGCTTAAGAGTTAAAACAGTGGACGACCAGAGGAATATAAGTAAAGGAAGAGAAAAAGGTTCGTCCGAAGATGAACATAGGATGACTGAAGTATTCATGTTGAAGACATTGGACGTCCAAATTAAAGCAGTGAATGACCTAAGATGCTGACAGAAGAAAAGAAAGGTCGTCCAAGGAATTTGAGTGTTTTTAGTGGATGACAAAAGAATGTCATGAGAATGTCAGAAGATAAAGAACGAACGTCCGAGGATTTCCGTAAAGTATAAGCGGGCGATCAAAGTACTAACTAGAGAAGCATTGGTTCGTCCGAAGGAATTGAGCGACATCAATGGACGACCGAGGAAAAGCTGAAGCAAAGAGTTAACTCAAGATCGAGCGTCCGAAGGATTGGTGTGCAATCAGTAGATGACTGAAGAAGCTTGACAAGGAAACTCAAATGAAGCAGAGGTAGTCCTAAAAAGCTGTGAGAAATGTTGTGGACGACCTATGAAAGACAAAAGAAGGAACAAAGGCTGAAGCCTGTGACTGCGGACGTCCGAAGGTAAGCGGTGGACGACCGAAGCACTAGACGGCAGTATTGACATGCGATTTCACCAGTGCAGCGGTCGACCTCTAAAGCCAAAGCGGGCGACCGAGGGTTAGGTGAAAGGTACAGTACTTGTTTTAACGGCTAGTTTTTTGTGAGAGATATTAGGCTGTTCGTGTGAGGGTATAAATTGTAGTCCCAAGAGTCTTGGGAGATAACGTTGACAAATTGTTTAGCGAACTTATAAGCTTGAGTGAAAAGCCTAAGTTCCTCCTTCTGAGCATTCTAGTGAGAATCCAAAATAGAAGAGAGTAAATTGAGTGCTCTCGAGTGAGATCAATTGTAAGAGGTTATCTCCTTTCCCTCTAAAGCAAGAAAAGAGAACAAGCTATGAGGGAGCCTTCGCCTTTGAAGAAGGAGTTTAATGATCTTCGGAGATCACAAGTTCGAGAAGATCGGAGCGAGAACATAGACCAAGAGTTCGGTCGAACCTCGTCAATAAATTTCCCCCCTCTTGGTGCTATCTAGATCCTACAGGCACTACTCTCGTGCATCCGTCTGCTGATATGTTGTCATATGTGTGAAAGAAATCAGAAGTCGGTGACCTATTTTAGAACACACTTTCATCCGGGACATATTGAAATTTAATATATAACTAATAGTAAAATTTTGTCAAATTTCATATATTAATTAAATTAGTTTATACGGTATTAAGTGGTTATTTATTATTTATATGTTAATATTACTATTTTTTCATCATATTGTGTAATCAATGAATTAAAAAATCTTTTGCATTTATATGATTAGATTATGGCTAAAGACTTAATTGTGAGTTTATTCATTTATATGTTTCCGCTATTTTCTTATATAATTTTTTATGCTTATTGATGTAATTATAAGTCAACTTCAGATTCATGCACAAAAAATATAACAAGTTTGTGACATCAAATGTGTCGACCTATTTAAAATAATGGTGAATATCAATTTTGAATCCCTAAACACACAATATCTATTGTAAGTACATAACTTTAATTGTAGTACTATGTGTATCAAATTCATAGAGAGGATCAAAATAACTAAACGTGCTGAGTCACTAAGATCTAATTAAGAATTAATTAAATAAAATTTTGAACTAAAAATGTAATCAGTAAATGAGCTAGTCAAACTTTTACGTGTTTCAGAATTATAAAGACGTAATTTAGTTAAGAAATAAAAGCTTAAGATTTAAGGAGTAATTCAAATAGTAATAAAGATCTAAAGCTAGTTTTGACTATAGAAATGTTCAAGTGATCAATTTAAAAAAAAAATCTTACAAGTTCATCAAATCACAACAAACGTTATTTAAAAATTTACTATTGCAAGGTTTACTGAATCTAGTTACTTTCCGTGTCAAATTTCACATTTGTAGTGAACAACTCTCGAATTTAAAAGTTAAACTTAAAAAAGGACTCGGATTTCAGAAATCAGCAACCGCTGCACCGTTTATTAATTTCCTCACCGAAAAAGAATGTGTTTAAAACTTCATATTGGCGGTTACCATGAACGGTTGCTGCACAAATCTACAACTGTCTTCATGTATGATTTCGTATAAATACTTCCATCATTGCTCCCCCAGTCAAATGTACTCGTCGGGCTCTACGAACGTTTCATCACTATACGGCCCCTCACTCACGCTTCACGCATGTGTTCTCATCAGGCAGATCGATGCGGGCACCATCATGGATGCATGCTTGCATGCATGTGTGGGGAACGTGAATGATGGGTCGAATAAGGATGCATGATTCTGACTTACCGCATGTCATGCATGCACTCTCCTGCCACATCAACGGCACCTCTCAAGAAAACAATTAATCAACCGATGCCTTCATAAGCCATTATATCATATCGGATCGAATAGATGATCATGATCATGGACCATGACGAACGTGCTGGTATTGTATCAACTACAAATCAAGTTGAAGTTGTTTTGTTTCTTTTGAAAACTTACTTCCCAGTATTAATTCAAGCTTTTAAATTCTCTAACTAATATCTGAAATTCTTTACGAATATCTTAATATATGTCCTGTTTTGAAGAAAATCTCTTATCATTCTTAATTTATTAGCGTTCTTGGCGTCTGTGCAAGCCTGGTAGTTAATTGACCATGGCAGGGAGGTTCATGAAACGATCTCGAGGTCCATACCATTTTTTATGAAGATTTATATGGTTTTATCAACTTTGTCATGGTGAGTTGGTGACTATGTAAATCAAATGCTATTGATATTTCTTTTTTGCTCTGCGAATGTACCTAGGAAATAAATTTGAGAGGGTATGGCTTTGGAGGAATTCGTTCCATAAAATCAACTGGCTACTTACATTGATTTCATCTACGTCCTTGTATGTAATTATATACGAACATAAAGAAAATTATCGTTTGACATTTATTTGTCATATGAAGCAACATCTCGTTATCTTATTTATAATAAAGTTATAACTACTTCACTATGGCTGCTTACATTGTGTGTCTCTAAGATAATAAGAGAGGGAGGAAGATAACGGAAGAGAAGGGAAATAATTACTTCAAAATTTTTTACTCTCTTTAACTTCAATTTAAGATTAATAATTTTTAGTTAATTAGAAGGAAAATAAGATTAATTTTTAATTTTTTTTCTATAAAAAAATATTATCTAAACAAAGTTAATTATTATCCTCCCCTTTGTTACCCTTCATTCCACTCAATCCAAACATACCATAATAGTTTAAATTGAGATGAAAATTTAATTGAATATGTAATATATATACGTACATATTTCAGAAGTTGGATTATTGTTATTATGTTTGAGTTGAAGAAAATAAGAAAAGTAAAATGAAATATATATGAGAATAAATAAAGTTATATATGTAACCACCAACCATGACCATATACTTTCACTCTAGAAACCTTCCACTTGTCATAAATAAACAAATCCCAATTGAGGATGTGCATTTATATTTAGAACCGGCAACTATTCATTAATGAACAAAAAATTATCGTTTGGCATTTAGTTGTCTTATTCATTATGAAGCAACATCTCGTTATCTTATTTATAGTAAAGTTATATAGTTATTATATATTACTTCACTATGAGTACTATTTCCCTCTTATTATATAGTATAGGTAAACTTTATTTCACTTTATTTATAAGAATATATGATTAATTATTTATAACTTACTAATTAATTTATAATATTATATACGTTAACAATTTATAGACTTAATAGATATTTAATTAATAGTCATTACCAATTATAAATTTATAATATTTATAATCCATTTTTCTTAATTATAATGGTGATATTTCACATTTTTAAGTAATTGAGGTGTTATCAATTTTTCTTAATCCATTTTTTCTGATCCTATAAGCATTTTATTATTTTTCGAGAATAACATTGTATTTCTTAAAAAATTATAATTAAATTATTTATTAAATTAGTTAATTTTAATTGAATTCAGGACGACAAGGGGAGAACCCAATATATGTCATAGTCTGTCCACACAAGTTCAAAATACTCAACCAGTCAATTCAATAATTGCATCCAAGATATTCTTTCAATTCAATAAGAGCCTAAATTTTTTATTAGTTTTAATGCATAGTCAAATCCTAATTCTTAAACTGAATAATTCAGAAAACTGGTATTAACAACACCATTTGTGTCCTAGTCGGACAAATGGACCTTCTAATGGATTCAATGGATTCAAGTATTACAACTACTCAGTTTTTCTTTATCAGGAGTCACGTAGAAACAAAACCAGTGCTGGATTCACATGGTACAAGTAGTTTGTCTAAAATTGAATAAGACTTTAAATTTATTCTTATCGACAAAAATGCAAAATCATGATTAATCATTATTTATTAGTTGATTATTAAGTTATCTTTGATCGAAACAAACGTATGAATATTTTTCTTCTTTTATCATTATTTCTTTTATTTTGTTTTTATGGATTAGCAATCGAAAAAATTCTGGAGCATGCCGTTTGATTGATAAGAGTGCGGTCAAGCATGCGAGACGATGTAAGACGTGCTATGTCAATTGGACAGACAGGCCTTAAGAACTTAATTGAAAGTTTTCAGTGGAGAGCTAGCTTACCCTATCACTGGCTCTATTTCTTATTTTAAGGGCTTCAAGATCGATCGAGTTTTCGATGTTCTAGTAGTTGAAATTTGAGATTTTTCTATCCTTCTATAACCACTATAACTCTAGTAGTTGTCGATAATAAAATTAGAGATAAAATAATATGATAATTTAATAAATTAAACAATAAGACAATAAATTTCCTAGATAATAATGAAAAAATTATTACCATTATTAAATATTTGTTCTCGGTATTTGGTTTTGGCTCCCGTCTATATAAAAAAGGAATTTGAATAAAAATAAAATCAACTCGATCACCTTATTAAATTCTTAACTTTTACGGTTTGATCCATAAACCTCAAATGTTAAACTAAAAGAAAGATTCGATTTCAGAAATCAACAACTGCTGCACCGTTATTAATTAATTTCCTGAACGAAAAAGAATGCGTTTAGAACTTCATATAAAAGTGGCGGTTACCATGAACGATTACTGCAGAAACCTACAATCAAGGTTGTCAAGATCACGATCTTGATCGTAAGATCGCACGATCTTAGTATCCTATCAAGGGTAACCGATCTCGATCTTAAATAAAAGATCAAATTCGTAGGATCGTAAGATCAAGATCGTAAGATCCTACTATATCAATTTTTTTTCTTTTTCACACTTCCTTTTAAAAGAAATTAATGTTCTATTGATAATATATTAATAAAAAATATTTTTAAACCATAAAAAATGAAAAATAAATAAATGTTGGATATATATATTTAATGGATTCTATGATTGATATAATTTTTTTTTCTCTCTTATGGATTTTGTTGTAAGTTATTACATTTACTATATATTTAACATCGCAACACAGTGCTACATATTTAAGTAGGTGGTTACTCCCATAT